>JBCEWC010003097.1:0-31573 GCA_038996855.1 Solanum aculeatissimum | reverse complement strand
GGGGACAAGTGATACGAAAGGAGTGCACGTAGTCAAAGAGTAATATAACAAGATGCTATGCCATGATGCATGAGATGTAATCCTATGATCAATATATAGCGGGGATGTAACCTCAACTGACAACATGGAAGACCCAAGCGAGCTACTACCCGGATTCGGACTACTTGCCAAGTAGTACCCTAGTCACCCTTAAACAAGGGGATACATACAAGTCATCCCATATAAGGAGAAATCCCATGTTGACACATGGTTTGACGGAAAGGAGTATGGAACCTATGGAGATAGTCCACCCGCCTCTAATCCCTCGATACTAAGTCTCATCCCACAGGAATACATATATATACATGCAACTTCAAATCAGAAGACTTACATTCTTTTCAAATCATGCATCATTAGTCAAGACCAAAACCATCGACCAAATCATGCTAATGCTTAGTCCAAAGGCCATCAAGAGTTTCCAATTTTTTTTTTATAATCATTCCATGTCAATGCAAAGTGGTGCAAGCACCCAATATGCTCAAAGAGCCATAACAAGAGACTATGTTATCACAAGCCTTAACATATCATTTCAATATAAGAGTTTCATCAAGAGTTTCTTCATAACAATCTTCAATGCATATGCCATGAATAAGGAACAAGAACATGGGTAATGGAATTCAAACTTAGTTTCACAAATTGAAAGGTAATTCATCATAAATCATGAGAAAATCCATAATTAAAGCATATTGCAAATTATCCATGCCTAATTAAATCATAAAGGGACATGCACATTGATCTTTCAAGAGTTTTCATGAACATTCATAAAATTCAAACTCAAAACATGATTAAATTACCTAAAATCTACATCACATAATTCCAATCTACTAATTACTTCAAAATTGGAAGAACTCATAACTTAAAGAAATCTTAAAATCAAAAATTAAATAGTAGGGTTCTTAGGTCTTCAAGGATGAAAGGAAATCCTTGAATCAAAACCCGCATACCTTCAATAGACCAAAGGAATTGAAGAATCAAGCAAGCAAAGGTTGTCTTCCTTAAATTTCTCCAACCTTTCAACAATGGAGGTCAAAAGAATTTAGGATTTTTCAAAGATTAATAAGGAGTCTTAGAATGGATGAAAAGGGGTTAGGGTTAGGTTAAGGGGGGTTTAGGGGACTTTAGGATGCCTAAAAGGGGCCTAGGAATTAATTAAATTACGAATTAACCATTAATGAAATGGACAATTAACTCTAAAATAGTGTTTCACGGTTGAGCTACAGTGACCGTCTACTTGCACACTGGTCGTACAATTGACCGTGTACCATGCCTTAGTTTCTGCTCGGCTCGAACTCTCAGGGGACTTTCTGGATCACTTCACGAGGGGGTTCACGGGTCGTGTGGCTTTACACGGACTGTGTACTGGTCCATGGAGCCACACTTGGCCCAATAACCAACCCCACAACTTGGACAGCTCTCTGCTCCACTTGACGACCACCTAAATGGGTCGTTTGAGGTCTCACAAACCGTGGGGTGGTCCGTGAGACTTCACTTGGTCTATGGGGTGGGTACTGGCCACCCTGAACTCACTAGAATATGTCACGGACCACCACACAGTCCGTGTTCCTTTCCTTGGGCATGGATAACCTAATTCGTTATGTGCTAAGAGACATGCCCATTTGAAGTTGACATTTTATAAACTCATATCGAAACTTAGCCGATAGAACTGTTTTAAACTTGGCTTGACCTTGGATGTCCTTTATGACCTTAAACTACATCTGACACACTTCCATTACTTAGGAAATGACCTGAACATACATTCACAACTTTGAAGTTATTGGATCACCTAATGTAATAGAATCTCACATCAAAACTTAATCGGTGTTTCATCTCAACTTTGTATCAAGGAATTTTTGTGATTTTTATTAATCTAGGATCTATTATCCCCCTATAAAATAGACTTATATACCTATATGCAAGGTTAGAATCATTTGGTATGATCCCATACGCATAAGAAGAAAATTTGGATCGTAGCTTAGGAATTTTCAAGGTGTTACAATCTGTGAGTGCGATTTATTGTCACGATCCAATTTCTCAAGCCGTGATTGTACTTACTATTGACACAAGTAGGTAAGCCAACCTAAAATCCAAAATGACTAGCAATTGGTGTAGGGGAAAAACTAAAATACAAAGCAAACAATAATAAAAAAAGTGGACAAAAAATATATAAATAAAATGGAATTCCTCCCATAATCTAGAAGTCACGAATACAGAGCCACTAAAAGAGTATAAGTTCCAAAAGTAGACAAAAATATATATATACAATAACAAAAGACCTTTCTTAAAAATAAAAGATGAGTCACAGAATATACAAAAAAAGACAACAATAATTCAGAACATTGTGTGCTCATCCTCGCCTTGAAATGCTAATTGCTTCTGGATAGAATGATGGTGGCGATAACTGGTACTCAAACTTGCATCACAAAAATGGATCCAGAGTGTAGTATGGGTACGAAGAATTAGGTATCCAATAGGCATTATAGACTGATTGAGTAAGAAAAGTATATGTAATTAGAAATATTAGAATAGAAAATAGAGAGAGGCCAAGAGCAAAAAGTAGTAAAGGTATGCACACGAATGTAAAGGAACAAATAAAACCTAAATTAACTAAGCCTAACTAGTCCCCCATAAGTTCATAAATTACACTCATGCACAAATTAAAGTAGAAATTCAAATGGATCCCCATAAGCTCGGCAGGTACATAAAAAAGCTAAGCTAAGAATAAAAGAGACAGGTAGAACCAAGGTATTTCAAAAGTGCCAATATTTTTTAGCTCTAGATAAGAAAAGCACAAATTCCAAACCTTGAACCATGGATGAGTCTCCTTGCAATAGATATGTAAATAAACTGGACTTTGTAAGGATTAACACAAAGCCTAGACCTCAAATTGCAGATATTGTCTTCCCATAGGTGTAGTGTTGATATCAAAGGGGCCAGACTCTATATGATTTCATATAGGAGGATAAGTAATCAAAAATAAAAAGTATAGATCTCGGATCTCGAACCACCGATGAAATCTCTTGATAGTATTATTCCAAGAGTAATGAATCCGACTTAAGTTGCTCAGAATTCCCCATATCCAATGCTATCACAATGCTCCATAAATCACCTTTTGGATCTTTTAAGGATCTTAATGTAGCCTCGCAACGGGACTAAATTCATTTTTGTTGTCGAACGAACTCACATGTATGATTAAAAATGCTGAAATAAGGTAATAGGAGAACTGTGGATATTAAAGCCCTAAAGTGAGTTAATGCCTAGTTAAGGTTCATCTTTATTAGATCTAAATCTTCTATACTACTCCACAGGAACCTACAATCATCGATATGGTGTTAGGGTGGAAATACTAATGCCTATCGACTCCAAAACATAGTGAGTCTATGACATCACTAGCCTAAGAATAAAATAATACCTAACATCCTCCAATATAATACACAAGTCAATACAAATCAAACCACAAAGCAGAGACGATTAGACGCAATAATTCTAATACTCATCAAACCTGAAAAACAGCCTAAAATATGAATTTCTAACAAAAATAACATACTCAATTAATTCCTTGTCCAAATTTATGAAAATACACATATAATCACATATTCAAACTTAATTTGACAAAAGAGAAGTTTCACCTTCTAAACGGCCTTAAAATGTTGTCACATTATCAAAAATAGAATCACAATATTATTATGATTTTTTGATAATAAAATTATAAAATTCAAAGACGGATCAATTTTGAAATCCAAAATCAAAATGTGGGATCTACATTGAATATTTTAGAATTAACTTCGTAAAAAAGTCCTAAAGAATTCTCCAAACTTGTGCCCAAAAATGAAATACAATTCAGGACTCAGAAATGATAAAAATTAGATCACGCAATATTTCACAATTTAAGCCAAAATTAATAACAATGGCAGTAAATATTTGACAAAAATTATTGAAAATGAAGCCCCCCGAACACTTTTTGATCACACATCTATGAAAGCTTGGGATTTGGAATAACTTAAATTATACTTGAAATGAAAGAAAAATCTCCTTCGAAAATTTTTGGAATGAGTTGGCTTCGTGTGGTCTTAAAGTAAAAGACCAGGCAAAGTCTTCTTCATCTTTGAAGACAAAGGTGTCACAATTTAGACACCTATAAGAAATAACATTTGTGAGGTTTCACATTGGTCAAATCGTGCAATTACTGCTTGTTCAACCCACATTCAGAACTCATCGCGATCGCGGCTAAGGGCCTTGCAAGGACATGCAAATGATATGTTAAGAGGCTTGTTTGGGTTGCCTTCAATTTTTTCATTTGTCGTGTCATGTCTAGGCTCTAGGCTTGGGTTGTGAAAAACTTGGTATCAGAGCACGAGATTTGTAAATAGTCCTCAGAAATCGAACACACCCCGTCAACTAGAGTCTTTTTCATGGTTATGAAGCGCTTCACAACTATGAATAGGAGGCTATAAGACACTTTAGGAAATGATTCACTTCTTCATGCTCTATATCATGTTATAGATTTGAACTAAGGTTCCCTCTCTTCTAACTCATGGTTTTTTGCTCTTTTTGATCATGCCGCTAAGGAGAATGCCACAAAGAGCTCCTACACTCAAGGGTGATCCAGCCCCTCCGATTCCCCAATCTCCCCAAGAACAAGAAGGAGTCACATACGCCGAGTACCAAAATATCATTGTTATGTTGGCATAAATCGTGACCAACCAATTTAACCAAGGATCCCAAACTCCTCATGCTCCCACCCCGGTTTCAAGAGTTAGGGACTGTACAAAGATGAACCTTTCAGAGTTCTATGGCTCCAAAACAAAAGAGGACCCCCAAGAATTCATTGATGAGATATATAAAGTGCTTGCTATTATATGGGTAAGTTCGGAAGATAAGATGAAACTTGTGGCCTATCAACTTAAGGGTCCTTCACAAATTTGGTTTACTCAATGAAAGAAAGAACGGGAGGACAATGATCCCATTCCATGGAAGGAATTCAATGCCGCCTTCCTCAATCGTTTCTTCCATATCGAATTGACAGATGCAAAAATGATAGAGTTCATGAATCTCAAACAAGGCTCCATGAGTGTGAGGGAGTATTCCTTTACGTTCAACAAGCTCTCTTAATATGCTCCTCATATGGTGGCCGACTCAAAGGCAAGGATGAAAAAAAATTTGTTGGGGCTATCTGATTTGGTGAATGAAGAATGTTGCACCACTATGTTTGTGGGTGATATGGACTTGTCTCAGCTCATGACATATGCCGAACAACTTGAAGGGTAGAAGCTTAGAAAAAAAAAGTGGGTATTCCAAGAGGGCTCAGTATGATAGTAGCTTTCAAGATGCTAAGGGTGGTCGCTTCCAACAAGGCCATATATTCCAAGGCCAAGGGTCCTCCAATTCTCAAAATCAAAGATTTGCTAATGATAGTGTTCCTAAACCTAAGTCGCAAGGTAGAAATGGTGGAATGACTTTTCCAAGGTGCCAAAAATATGGAAGGAATCATAGTGGCAAATTCTTGAGAGATTTGAATGTTTGTTATGGGTGTGGCAAAGTAGGTCACAAGAATATTGATTGTCCTTATGCTCAAAACAATGGTAGAGATGGTCATACTCAAGGGTAAGGTTCTCATGTTGATAAAAGAGCACAAGGTGACCAACAAGGGGGTACTCCACGTCACAATCGTTTTTATTCTTCAAGGGAAACAAGGAGTGGATAAGGTGCCCGATGTCATTACCGGTCTATTAAATGTTTTTGATTATGATATGCATGCATTATTGGATCCGAGTGCCATACTTTCTTTCATTACTCCTTTTGTTACTAATAAGCTTCATGTGTATCGTAAAATGTTATGTGAACCCTTTGAGGTGTCTATCCTAGTTGGTGTGTCCATTACTTCTAGAAGAGTCTACAGTGGTTATCCCATGTCTATATTGCATAAAGCTTGCCTTGTGATTTTGTTGAACTTTGCATGGTAGATTTTGACATTATTATTGGGATGAATTAGTTACATATATACTATGCTTCCATTGATTGTAGGACTTGTAAGGTTAAGTTCAAATTTCCTAATGAACCCGTATTTGAGTAGGAAGGTCATAATTTGTGGTTAAGGGAAGGTTCATTTCTTGTCTTAAGGCCCAAAAATTAATTTTCAAGGGTTACATATACCATCTTGTAAGGGTTAGGGATGTTGAGTCTAAAGCCCCTCCCATTAAGTCGGTCCCAATAGTCAATGAGTTCCTTGATGTCTTTCTCAATGAGCTTTCCAGTGTTTCTCTCGAAAGAGAAATAGATTTTGGTATAGACCTCCTCCCCAATACTCAACCCATTTTCATCCCCCTTACCATATGGCCCCAGCGGAGTTAAAGGAATAGAAGGATGAATTGAAAGATTTATCGGAGAAGGGTTTCATAAGGCCTAGTAAGTCACCTTGGGGTGCACCAATGTTATTCGTAAAAAAGAAGGATGCCTCCCTTAGAATGTGCATCGACTACCGATAACTCAACAATGTCACCATAAAGAACATGTACCCTTTTCCAAGGATAGATGACCTATTTGACCAACTACAAGGGGCTAGTCATTTTTTAAAGATTGATCTCCAATTCGGATACTGCCAATTGAGGGTGAGGGAGTGTGATGCTCCCAAAATGATTTTTTGGACTAGATATGGGCACTTTGAATTTGTTGTGATGTCATTTGGCTTAACTAATGCACCGACGATATTTATGGATCTTAGGAATAGGGTCTTTAAACCCTACCTTGACATCTTTGTAGTGGTCTTCATAGATGACATTTTGATATATTCCCGAAGTGAAGGAGAGCATGTGAATCATTTAAGGGTAGTGTTGCAAACTTTGAGGGATGAGAGGTTGTTCGCCAAATTTAATAAATGTGAATTTTGATTGAAAGAAGTTACATTCCTAGGGCATGTGGTGTCGGGTGATGGAATTAAAGTGGACACTAAGAAGACGGAAGTAATAAGAAATTGGCCTAGACCCTTGACTCCAATGGATATTAGGATTTTCTTAGGCTTGGCAAGATACTAGCGAAAGTTTGTGGATGGGTTTTGTCCAATTGCTTCCTCTTTGAAAAAATCGACCCAAATTGTTTGAACCGATGAATATGAAAATAGTTTTCAAACTTTGAATATCAAGCTTACCTCCACTCCTATCATGGACCTACCAGAAGGGTAAGAAGGGTTTATGCTTTATTATGATGCTTCAAGGGTTGATTTGGGGTGTGTATTAATGTAAAGTAGAAAAGTCATAGCCTACGTTTCTAGGCAACTAAAGGTGCATGAGCGTAATTATCCCACCCATGATATTGAATTAACAGTCGTGGTATTTGCTTTGAAAATGTAGCATCATTATTTATATGGGGTACATATGGATGTGTTCACCGACCACAAGAGTCTCCAATATGTATTCACACAAAAGGATCTTAATTTGAGGCAAAAAAAATGGATGGAAATCCTCAAGAATTATGATATGAGTATGCATTACTATCCCGATGAGACTAATGTTATGGTCGATGCCCTAAGTAGAGTGCCTATGGGGAGTATAGATCACGTTGATGATGGCAAGAAGGAATTAGCTAAAGAAGTTCACCGATTAGCTAGGTTGTGTGTTAGGTTGAATAAAGATGAAAAGGGGGTGTGGTGGTTGTTGACGGTTCCAAGTCTTCTTTGATTAAAGAGATCAAGTCCAAATAAGACCTTGATCTCATTTTGTTAGAATTGAAAGCTTTGGTAAAGGATGGTAAGGTAGAGGTTTTCTCCCAAGTGGGAGAAGGTGCCCTTAGATACTAAGGTAGGTTATGTGTGCCTAATGTTGATGGATATAGGGGAATGATTTTGAAAGAGACGCATAACTCATACACCTCTCTTCACCCCAGATTTACAAAGATGTATAGAGACTTAAAGGAAGTGTATTGGTGGGGTAGTATGAAAAGAGATATTGCTAAGTTTGTAGTTGGTTGTCACAATTGCTAACAAGTCAAGGCCGAACACCAAAGGTCGGGTGGCCTAGCCCAAAACATAGAGATTCCCACATGGAAGTGGGAAGAGGCCAACATGGATTTTGTGATTGGTTTGCCAAAGACTAGAAAGCACTTTGATTCTATTAGAGTTATTGTTGATAGAATGACAAAATTGGCTCACTTCTTACCGGTTAAAATAACTTATGGTGACGAAAATTATGCCAAACTATATATTCAAGAGTTGGTTAGATTTCATGGGGTACCATTGTCTATTATTTTGGATCCTGGTGCTCAATTTACTTCCCATTTTTGGAGATCCTTCCAAAAGGGTCTTGGTACCAAAGTCAAGCTTAGCACGACCTTTCATCCTCAAATGGATGGTCAAGCCAAAAGGATAACTCAAACTCTTGAGGATATTCTTAGAGCTTATGTTTTAGAGTTTAAGGGTAGTTGGGATGAGCATCTTCCACTTATCTAGTTTGCTTACAACAATAGCCATCACTCTAGCATTGGAATGGCTCCCTTTGAGGCTCTTTATGGTAGATGTTATCAATCCCCGATTGGATGGTTTGATGTGGGAGACATTGCCTTTTTATATCCAGATTTGGTTATGGAAGCTTTGGAGAAGGTGAGGTTTATTAGAGAGATATTAAAGATGGCTCATAGTAGGAAACAATCCTACTTCGATATGAGAAGGAGAGAAATTGAGTTTAATGTTGATGATTGGGTTTATTTGAAGGTCTCACCCATGAAGGGTGTGGTCTAGTTTGGTAAGAAGGGAAAATTGAGCCCAAGGTTTGTAGGGACTAATAGGATTTTGAGGAGGATTGGTAAGGTTGCCTATGAATTGGAGTTGCCTATGGAGATGAGTATGGTTCATCCAGTCTTCCATGTATCCATGTTCAGGAAGTGTGTAGGTGACCCAAATTCTATAATGCCTTTGGATGTTGTGGGTGTGGTGGAAGATAACTTGACTTATGAGGAAGTTCCAGTGGAAATATTAAATCGGCAAATGAATAGGTTAAGAAACAAGGATATTGCATTCGTCAAGGTTCTTTGGAGGAACCAACTTGTAGAAAGTTCCACTTGGGAAGCTGAAGCTGATATGAAAACGCGATATCCCTATCTTTTCTATTCTAATCAAGCTTGAGGTACTATAATCTATCCTATTCTAGAGCCTCCTTTCATTGCATGTCATTTTCATGTTAATTATGCATGGTTATGTGATTTTGAGGTTGCATTGCAAATACAATTTAAGACATAGTTTAAAAGTTTTAATAGTACATGTGTTGCATTGTTATATATGGTACATTGGCATATGGAGCATGTATTCTGTTCTTTAGAGCTTAACTTAGCACACTCAGGAATGAATGTTCCCAAGGGGGAGATATTGTAAGACCTCACTCAAGAGAAGTGTGAAAGTCCAAGAAAAGAGTCTTGAAAATTTTTTGAAGTGCCAGTTGTTACGAAGGGGTTTACGAGTCATAGGTCAAAGTATGAGTCGTATATTGAGTTGTGAGCAATTTCAATAGCTCAATTTTAAGGACCAAATTTGTACGAGAGTTTTATTGGGTCATATATTATTTCACGAGTCATAAATATTATTTGTAGAATGACAGTCTGACTTGGTTAAATTGGGGTTCTTCAGGAATGTGATCCATGACTTATCAGATGACCCGTATAATCTTCTACGAGCCTTAGGTTGTGTCATGGATTTGTGGATCAGGGAAAATCTTTGAAATTTCAAAAGTGACATCAAATTAAACCCATTCTACTGCCCGTACAATGAACCACGACCCGTAAATAGGGCCTCGTGGTTCTGTCTATCCAGATTTTTAAAGGGGCAAATTTGACATTTCTTATTTATTAAAGCCTAAACTATATCATTTTACCCCTCAAATGGCCCCTTATCAGCCTTTTCAATCCTAATTCACTCATTCTCCTTCACTCCAAACATTTCTAAGTCTCAAAACACTCTCAATCCTCCTCCAAGGTTGCAAGTAAAAAGACCAAGCTAGGGTTTCGGGTTCCCCATATCCAAACCATTTTTTTCTCCACCAAAAATCACACTAAGATATGTGGGTTTGATTGTGGGGACCTTCCTTCCTACAAGTCCAACCATCTTCTTTTCTAACTACGTGAAAGCATGTTATGAACTCTTGCATATGATGTTATTATTATGATGATCTATTTTATGCATTATATATATGGATCAAGTTTGGATTCTTCAAGTAGTGATTGTTAAGCATGAATACCTATAGAAGGCATATCCCATAAGTTGATTTATATCTATTAAAACTATGCATGATGTAAACTATGAAAGATTATGAATACGAGGTAGATTTCATGATACCTAAATTGGGGCTTTCTACTATAAGGTTGGTGAGTTGATTTAAATATCTTCCAAATGAATTGATTTTACATTCTCAATGACTCATACTCTTGAATTACATGATTTTAAGTACACGTGCATTTACCTACCATATTTGACTAAATTATCATGACAAAGATTCTTATGTTGATGAAACGTTATTGCATGAATTGTAAGACGAGTATGATATAATAAATTATGGGCTTTTACGCATGCATTGAACTCATGAAAGGTTTCAATGATTTGTAAGTAAGATGTTGAGCCCTTATGTTATAGTCCACCCTCTTGTGAATGAATGTTGTCTACATGAAGGGGTCAAGTATGATAAGTGTTTTACCCATGTGCAAACTAATGCTCACTAGAAGGGGTTAAGTATATTGCAAGTCCTACCCTCATGTGTAAAGTTATGCCCACTAGAAGGGGTTAAGTTTATGATTTTTTTAACCCTCTAGTATAAAGTATATGCTTGCTTGTAGGGTTCAAGTATATGAATGAGCTACTCTTATCATGTTGTTATATTTTTACATATCGTTCAAGTTATGATTAAATTATGTTTATATGAAGTATTCTGTGGGATTAGACTTAGCACCGAAAGAGACTTAAGGTGGGGGCTCGCCTCAAGGAGTCTTTATATAAAGTCTTGGTCTTTTAAATATGTGCCACCATAAATTTATGTTATTTACCCTAAATGGGTTTTTACTAGTAGATCCAACTAGGTCAAGTTACCCACTATATGAGGGATCAAGTTTGGTTTACCTTGGCAAGTAGACCACTCCTTTTCTGGTGAGGAGTTAAATATCAAAATTTCAAGTAGTAGCTCGTTTGGTCTTATATGTCAATTAAGGTCTCCTCCCACATATGTATGCTATGTTATGCAAGTTTTATTATCTCCACACATGTTAAAGTAAAGCAACTATTTACATGTTATATTGAGTTTACGTTTATTGATCATGGTTATGCATCTCGATTATCATGACTTACTTTCTTTGCTTGCATTTCACCCCGCATACTTAGTACATTTCAAGTACTAACATATACATTTTGCCTATATAATCTAACCATGTAGGGACTAGAGCTCCTATCCATCCTCCTCCTCTACATGGCTAGACGGATCATTTGAAGATTACTATTGGTGAGTCCTCCACTCCAGGGATAATATCCACTTTACTTTCATGCCTTAATTAAGACTTGTATATTTTGTATACTTACCTTTTGAGGGTGAGCCCAAGAGATGTCTTAGCCCTTGTTCCATTCGTATTAGATGTGTCATTGAATATGTAAATATATATATTGGGCTTGGGTTCCCATTATGTTTATGTGATTATGCAAGATTTCCCATAGTTTTTATTCCCTTCTATGTGATGATATTTGTTAATGATGTGATGGAAGTCCCAAGTCCCGATAACATCCCCATAGCGTGAGTCATACTTACCCGCCCCTTAGACTTTACTTGTTATGTGGTTTATGCAAATCCTCTTCCCTAAAATATCCCCATAACTTGATTCCAAAATCTCGCTTCCCTTAGAATTATTTGTTACTTGCTTGATTGTTTATTTATGTTTTCACAACCAAGGATGTGCAAATAATATGTTAAGAGGCTTATTTGGGTTGCCTTCGAGTTTCCCATTCATCGTGTGACATCTAAGACCTAGGCATGGGTCATGACACCTTTCTTGACCATTTTTTCCCCAAGAGTCGAGGGAGGTGAAGATCGAGAAGTTTGTGAATTTTAAGAGGGAGGGGTTGACTGTTAAGGATTATAGCCTCAAATGCATTCAACTATAAAGGTATGCTCTAGATATGGTTTAGGACACGAGAGAGAGAATGAGGAAGTTCATATTCGACTTGGGTAAGCATGTGATGAAGGAGTTCAAGGTAATATTGTTGATCCTAGGTATGGACATTTCTAGGAACATGGTTTATGCCTAACAGGTTGAAGAGGATAAGAAAAGGGATAGAGAGGAACATCTAAGCAAGAAGGATAAGTTAGTAGGGCATGAGTCTAATCATCCTATGCAGAATAAGGGGGACAAGTCCTATTTCCAAAAGAGACACAACGGTTATGCACCATCTTTAACTAGTGCACCAACTCTGAGTAACAAATATGATTAGAGGTCCTAAGGTCATTAGAACCCTCGGGTACAGGCCTCTCAGTCATAGGCAAGTGTGACCTTTAGCTCAAAGGGGAAGCCACCTTGTAAAAGATATGGCAAGATGCATTTGGAAGAGTGTAGAGAGGGAGGGAATGATTGTTTGAAGTGTATCTAGATGGGTTATTTTCAGAGGGAATGTCCGATGTGGGAAATAAGGCCCAATCTTCTGCTACAGTGCCACTGGCTAAAGAAAACCAGAGGGGTGCTGCACCAGGAACAGGTGGTGGGAAAAACCATTTATATGTGATAGGAACCGCCAGGACTAAGAGGTTGTAGCAGATATTATGATGGGTATGCTTCGAGCCTTTACTTTTAATTATTATGCTTTGCTTGATCTGAGTACAACTTGTTCCTTTGTGATGCTATATATTGCTAACAGCTTTGAGATTCTTCCTGAATGCTTGCTTTAGCCATTTTCTATTTCTACTCCTACTGGTGAGTTTATTCGAGCCAAAAGAGTCTATAAAGATTATGTAGCGTCCATCTATTATAGGGATATTCTTGTTGATCTGATCAAGTTAGAAATGACAGATTTTAACGTAATCCTTGGCATAGACTGGCTTCACGCCTGCTATGCCACAGTCAATTGTAGAACCCAAACTGTCAAATTTCAATTTCCAAATGAATCTATCTAAGAGTGGAGGGTAAATTCTATTGCGCCTAAGGGTAAGTTTATTTCTTACCTTAAGGCCAAAAAGTTAATCTCTAAGAAAGGTATCTATCACCTTGTGCAAGTTAAGTTTGACAATGTTGAACCTCCTACCCTTGAGTCTGTCTCGATTATGAGTGAGTTTCCTGAAGTGTTTAGCCTATCTCTATTTTGTCATATAGAATGGCCCCTACTGAGTTGAAAGAGTAGTTGAGAGATTTGTTAGAGAATGGATTCATTAGGCTGAGTGTCTCACCATGGGGAGCTCCAGTCCTATTCATGAGGAAGAAAAATGGTTTACTCTAAAAATGTATTGACTATCGCAAGTTGAATAAGGTGTCAGTCAAGAATAAATATCCCCTCCAAAGGATTGATGACCTATTTGACCAACTTTAGGGGGCCACTGTCTTTTCCAAGATAGACCTCTGATTGGGCTATCACCAGTTGAAGGTGAGAGAATGTGACATCTCGAAGATGTCTTTCTGAACCCGATATGGTCACTTTGAGTTTTTGGTAATGTCCTTTGGGTTTACAAATACACCTGCAACCTTTATTAACTTGATGAACAAAGTATTCAGATTGTACCTAAACATGTTTGTGTTCATGTTTATTGATGATTTTTTGGTATACTACATAGATAATGAGTTATATGCAAAGTTTTTGAAGTGTGAATTTTGGCTCAAATATGTGGCATTCCTAGGCCATGTAGTTTTAGGTGATGGCATTTGAGTGGATACTCAAAAGATTGAGGCAGTTAAGAATTGGCCTAGACCAACCTATTCGACTGATATAAGAAGTTTTCTTGGTCTGGCCGGTTACTACCGTAGATTTATTGATGGTTCTCTTCCATAACTGCACTATTGACTAGACTAACTCAAAAAAAAGTCAAGTTCCAATAGTTGATGAGTGCGAAAAGAGTTGCAAGAGTTGAAAACAATGTTAAGTACAACCCAGTGTTGACTTTGGCTGAAGGAACGATAGATTTGTTATTTATTGTGATGCCTTAAGAGTGAAATTGGGATGCATATTAATGCAGAAGGGTAAAGTTGTTGCTTAAGCTTCTAGGCAACTCAAGGTGTATTAGAAGAATTACCCCACGTATGACTTGGAATTGGCAACAGTGGTGTTTGCTCTCAAGTTATGGCACCACTACTTATATGGAGCCCATGTTGATGTCTTCATAGTCCATAAGAGTTTGCAATATGTTTTTACCAAGAAAGAGCTTAATTTGAGGTAGAGGAAATGGCTTGAGTTACTCAAAGACTATGACATGAACGTCCTTTACCATCTAGGTAAGGCTAACATCATTGCTGATTCTCTTAGCAAGTTGTTTATGGAAAGCACCGCTCACATGAAAGAGGAGAAGAAAGAGTTCACAGATTGACATGATTGGGAATTCAATTCGATGAATCTGGTGAAGGTGTAGTTCTCGTGCATAATGGGTTTGCATCATCTCTAGTAACGAAGGTAAAGGAGAAGAAAAACCAAAACCCTATCTTGCTGAAATTAAAGGCAGATGTGCATAAGCAAAAGGTGATGGCTTTCGCTGAAGAGGGAGATGGGGTATTGAAATACCAAGGTAGATTATGTGTCCCTAATGTTGATGGTGTTAGAGAAAGTATCATTGCAAAAGACCATAATTCCAATATTCCATTCATCCAGGGTCAATTAAGATGTACCATGACTTGAGAGAAGTCTATTGGTGGAGTGGGATGAAAAGAGACATTATTGAGTTTGTTTCCAAGTGCTTGAACTGCCAACAAGTAAAAGTTGAGCACCAAAGGCCATGTGGAGTGGCTCAAAATTTTGAGATTCTAGAGTGTAAATGGGAGATGATTAACATGGACTTCATCACAGGCTTACCAAGGTACCGTAGACAACATGATTCGATTTGGGTGATTTTTGATAGCATTACTAAATCTGCGCATTTCTTGGTAGTAAAAACAATTGACACTATAGAGGATTATGCCCGACTATATATAAGAGAGATTGTTAGATTGCATGGAGTCCTCTTGTCTATCATCTCAGACAAAGAAGCCCAATTCACTGCTCAGTTTTGGAGATTGTTCCAAAAAGGCTTAGGTTTAAAAGTGAATCTTAGCACTGTTTTTCACCCTCAGACTGATGGCCAGGTAGAGCACACTATTCAGACCTTAGAAGATATTCTAAGAATCTGCGTTATTGACTTTAAGGGTAATTGGAATGATCATTGCCTCTAATTAAGTTTTCCTACAATAACAGTTTCATTCGAGTATTCAAATGACTCCCTATGAGGCTCTTTATGGGAGGAGATATAAATCACCGATTGGTTGATTTGAGATGGGTAAAGTAGAATTAATTGGACCAAACCTAGTTTACCAATCCATGGAGAAAGTGAAGATCGTTCGAGAAAAATTAAAGGTTGTATAGAGTAGATAGAAATCCTACACCGATGTTAGAAGAAGAGACTTAGAGTTTGAGATCAACGATTGGGTGTACTTGAAGGTATCACCTATGAAAGGTGTTATGTGATTCGTAAAGAAAGGAAAGTTGAGTCTGAGGTACATCTGTCCTTACTAGATTGTGAAAAGAGAGGGCAATGTGGCTTATGAGTTGGAACTACCACCAGAGTTAGTGGCCATCCACCCAGTCTTTCACATTTTCATACTTAAGAAATGTTTGGGAGATACAAAGTTGGTTGTGCCTATTGAAAGTATAGGAGTAAAAGGCAGTTTGAGTTATGAGGAGATTCCTATTCAAATTCTTGATTGTTAGGGTCGCAAGACGAGGACCAAAGAGATTCCATCGATCAAAGTGTTGTGGAGAAACCAATTTGTGGAAGAAGCTACTTGGGAAGATGAGGAGGATATGAAAGCTAAATATACACACTTATTCCCACCTATTAATTATGAGAGAGTCAATGGTAATAATTCCTTTCTATTTCTTAAGTTCCTTTTTATTCTAAGTTTGACTGACGACAATATCCTAGAGTCTAAGTGGTGATAGTGTTGATTGTTGGCTGCTTATTTGTTTTACTTGCTTATTTGCTTGATTGACTGATTGTATGAGTGAGTTATGAGCTATTTGATTATTGGAGTTCATGATAGAATTCGTGATACGTTCCTAGACTTTCTCTTCGATCATTCGAGGATGAATAATCCCAAGGGGAAGATAATGTAACACTCCTAAATTCATCCTACCTAGTATGAGAAGAGACCTAGAGAGAATTGAGAAAAATGATTGAGAAAAGTCATTGAGAGAAAACCACGACGGCCACCTATGGCGCATAGGGTAATCTACGGCTCGTAGGTGAGGTCTCATAGGTTCCCCTGTGACTTGATGAAATTTTCTAAGTTTGAGGCTCATGTACGAGACACCATACGAGCCATTTAAAATTCCACGACCTATAGATTATGTTCCGTAGATTGATGATTCAAAAATAAACTTTTCCAGATATGGAGTTACGAGTAACAAGATGACCCGTCAAATATTCTATGGACCATAAACTTGGTTTCGTAGGCTGGGGATCCAGAAACCAAGTTTTCTAAACCTTGAAATTCATAAGTTATCAGATGGCATGTAAGTCAACTTACGACCCATAGAAAGAGGTTTCGTGAGTCCTAAGCCGATTGCTAGAAACTAAATTCGTGGACACCCTTACCTACGAGAGGCTACTTATGGCCCGTAAGTGGAACCACGACCCATAGATGGGGTTTTATGGTTCCTATCGATAGTTTTAATAGGGGAGTTTTCATCTTTTCCTAACCTTTTTACTTAAATCCCACTATATTTTAGACTTATTTTAAGTCTTATGTTCTAACCCTAAGTGTATTATATCTTAATACACACTTAGAAAATTCTTGAGAGTATTGAAGAAGGAGAAGAGCGAAGGGTTTCAAGTTCAACCCGAGGATCGACAGAGGATTGACTGTTCTTCTAAATTCTAGGCATGTAAGACTTCTTAAAGCTTTTTAAAGCGTAGGATTGAGTCCGTCCACGTGCCCTTTCATTTGTTGGGTCGACCTATGTGACATCATCGAGTATTGAGAAACCCTATGATCTTAATCTTTCAACTGGTATCATTATAAATTGCTAGGTTTCATTTAGTTGGGGTTCCATGGTTCTACAAACATGCTTATCATTTGGCCCAAATTTAAATAGTTGGTATGGTAACATTTTATTACACTTTCTCTTATTGTATTTACTATACTTCACTTAGTTGGTTGATGATTCTTACTGGGTACCTCCCTCGGTACTCACCCCTACTTTTTTGTATCTGCTGGTGGTGCAGTTCTAGGTACGAGCCATGACTATTGATCTAGGGGCATTATAGACACTTTAGGAGACTTTTGGTGAGCATCGACAACTGGATCTTTTTTAGTCTCCTTCTATCCATTTGGTTGTCTTTGTATTCTGATATTGGCCTTGTATATATTTAGTTTTCTTTTATATATGTATTGTGTTATTCTAGTTGTGTATATATTTTTATTTCGAGTCTATAGCAACTTTGTACAAATGTCTTTCATGTCCTAGGATAGATTTTTCTTGGCTTATATTGTATGTTGTTAGTTATTGTTATGCTTAGCTATTAAGGCAAGTACTGTGGGTATTGGGTTGGCCTGCTTGTAGGTGGGATCTAACATGTGTCATCATCACTTAAAAGGTCGGGTCGTGACAAGTTGGTATCAGAGCCTTAGGTTTACCGGTCTCATCTGTATAGAGCTACCATCTAGTAGAATCCTATAGATGGTTACGGAGATATTTGTAACTTATCTTCAGGAGGCTATAGGATGTTTAGGAAACTCTTTGTTGTTGATTACGTTCATGCAGTATTATCTGTTGATCTCTTGGAATCTGATTGTTTTACTTTTATATAGATATGGCGCACAAGGGATGACCTTCGAATAGAGGCAAGGGTGTGTTGTTAGTTCCTGATAGGGAGAAGCGATAGGATACTCAAGATCCCCCATAATTAGAGGCACTAGTTCCCCTACAACAGGAGGTGTTGATTCCCCTATAGCACCCGACCACTTTATTGTGACCCTAAGATATAAAAGGCTATTGAATAATTATTGATCGCACTTAGAGACATTAAGTAGGGCCCAGCACCAGCCCCAGTTCATCCAATATAGGCCCCGATAGAGCATGCCACTCCAGAGGCTCCAATTGCACAACTAGAGAGAGGCATACCCTTCCAAGATTAGTGGGTGCTTGATTATTTCCTCATATTGACTCTATCGAGGTATTCATGGGCGACTGGCGAGGATGTTTATGAGTTTTTAACAACTTTTATAGAGAGGTTGCAGGCATTGATATTGTTGGAGTCTAGAGGTGTAGAGTTTATAACCTATCAGTTGGATAGGCTAGCTAGATAGTGCAAGCGGACTTTCAGAGATACTAGGCTAGTTGATGTACCGCCTGTGATGTGGGTTGAGTTTTCTGAGGCATTTATGACCAGATTTGTTCCTAGGAGCCTTAGATATAGGCTTCGTGATTAGTTTACTCATCTAAAGCAAGGCTCAATGATAGTGACTCAATATGAGGTGAGGTTTCTGAAGCTCTCTACGTATACCATAGATATTCTACCGACAAAGGAGGAGCGAATCCATTATTTTATACGTGGCTTGAGACCACAGGTGAGGATTGGCAGACACTCTCTAGTGACTTTGGGATGGTCTTATTTAAATATTATTGATCACGCCCATTCTATTGAGTAATTCAGCCATGAGGCCCAAGGGGGCAATGACAAATGTGCTCGACATGAGGGAGGTTTCAGTGGATTCCAATCAGGATCAGGGGACCGAGTGATAAACTGCCATTGAGATTTCAGCAGGGTTAGTCTAGCCAACTATATCAGGCATCTTTAGAGGCTTTTAAGAGTGTCCATTGAGGTCCAGATACTGCTAGCCAGGGTGGTTCTTCTTATCCTCCTTAACATAGATAGAGAGATAGAGATACTGGGATATCAGACAGGTTGGGTCATCTTATTCTATTGGTTAGTGTTCTAAGGCTTCCAGGTCAAGTCAGCGCGACTGAGTTAGCGTAGATTGAACTATTAGGGTTGTTTTGATTGTGGGATACTAGATCACTATGTCAAAGAGTGTCCTGAGTGTAAAGCAAGCTATAGATGCAGCTCCACAGGCTACCAGATCAGCTCATTTGCCCACTTCCAGGGGTAGTGGACAGTATCAGGGTCGTAGAGATGACTAGTACAGGTACCATGATGATTAGCAGGGTTCCAAGGGCCCATTAGAGATGGTACGGTCGGTGGTAAAGGTGATTCCAAGGGTTGAGGCTGTTAAGACCACTTCTATGCGGCTCCAACATGAGAAGAGGTTGAGGCTTCAAATGAGGCTATTATAGGTATGATTATTATGTGCTAGCAATCGGCTTTAGCCTTATTTGATCCAGGTTCTACATTTTCATATGTGTTTGTATAATTTGCTTCTCACTTGGGTGTAAGTCCCGAGTCTTTTTCATTCCGGGATCATGTGTTGATCCCAGTGGGGGATTCATTGGTAGTGGATCAGGTATGCAAGGCATGTATACCTATTCTTCAAGGGTTCGATACTCGAGTAGATTTGATATTGCTAGATATGTCAGATTTTGACATTATTCTGGGTATGGATTGTTTAGCTCTACACCATGTTGTGTTAGACTATTATGCCAAGACTGTTATCTTGGTGATACCGGGGATGTCTCTAGTACTATGGCAAGGGTCAATTAGTTATGCATTGACTAGTATTATTTCATATGTTTAGGCCGAGATTGATATCTACCTGGTGTTTGGCCTATTTTGTCCGTATTCATGATGTGATAGTTGAGGCTCTTACCGTAGAGTCAGCGCTAGTGGGTTGTGAGTTTCCATATGTATTCCTTGCTAATTTGTCTGGGCTACGCTAGAGAGAGATGTCAATTTTGCTATCGAGGTTGAGTCGAGCACTAAGCCCATATATATTCCATCATACCAGATGCCTCCTATAGAGCTTGAAAATCTTAGTACTCAGCTTCAAGTGTTAGACTTGGGTTTTATTTGGCCAAATATTTCTTCCTAGGGATCTCTCTTGTTTTTCATGAAAAAGAAAGACGGGACTCTTGGATGTGCATTGATTATAGGTAGTTAAATAGGGTGATGGTCAAGAATTGTTATCCTCTACCTCGCATTGATGATTTGGTTGACCAGTTACAAGGGGCAACAGTTTTCTCGAAGATTCATCTGAGGTCAAGCTGTCACCAATTTAGGATTCGAGTGTAGGATATTCCGAAGATTGTATTTCTAACTCAATATAGCTACTATGAGTTTTTGGTTATGCCTTTTTGGGCTAACTAATGCCCCCGCAATGTTTATGGACTTGATGACTCGTGTGTTTTGGCCATATCTGGGTTCTTTTGTTGTAGTTTTTATTGATGATATTTTGATATACTCATCGATCTGAGAGCAACATGCCTAGCACCTCCGGATTATGCTATAGACACCCGAGGATCACTAGTTATATGCTAAATTTTCTAACTATGAGTTTTGGCTTGAGTTATTGACATTCCTAGGGCACATAGTGTCCAAAGAGGGTAACAGGGTAGATCCAGCCAAGATTGAGGTGATCTGTGGTTGACCTAGGCCTACTTTTGTGATAGAGGTTACGAGTTTCATCAGATTGGCAGGGCATTACAGATGGTCCATTGAGGGTTTATCCATATTCCAGCTTCATTGAATCATTTGACTTCTAAAGGTGTTCCATTTGTCTGGTTTGAGAAGTATGAGGCTAGTTTTCTGACATTGAAACAATTATTGACTACTGCTCCTATTCTGACTCTTCCCATTGTGGGTGAGAGCTTTACTATCTATTGCGATGTTTCTCATATTGGCTTGGGTTGTATACTGATGTAGAGGGGTCGAGTTATTACTTATACGTCCCGGCAGCTGAGAGCCCATGGGTGTAACTACCCCACTTATGATCTAGAGTTGGCGGGGATAATATTTGTGATCAAGATCTAGAGATATTATTTGTATGGGGTTCATTGTGATATATATATATATATATATATATCATCGAAGCTAGTAGTACATTATGACTCAGACGGATTTGAATTCCAGATAGAGGTGTTAGATTGAGCTATTGGCTTATTATGATCTTTCCATTCTTTATCATTCGGGCAAGGCAAATATGGTAGAGGATGCCTGAGTCAGAAGTCAGCAAGTATGGGTAGCTTAGCATATTTATCTACAGAAGAGCAACCTTTAGCCTTGGACATTTGGTCCTTAACTAACAGGTTAGTCAGATTGGATATTTCAAACTTTGGCTAGATATTAGCCTTTATCGGGGCTCAGTATTTGCTAGTTGATTAGATTCATGCTAGACAATTTGAGGATGAGTTGTTGGTGACCCTCAGAGATAGAATTGCTTAAGGTGCAGGTGGTTAGGCTATAGTTTATTTATACAGGGTTCAAATTTGGTGGCAGATTGTGTGTTCTCAGAGTGGGAGATTTGATACAATTGATTTTGCATTAGGCTCATGACTTTAGGTACTCTATCCACCCAGGTACATGAAAGATGTATTGAGACTTGAGGCAATATTACTGGTAGGATGGCATGAAGAGAGACGTCATTGCTTATGTGTCATGTTGCCCTAGCTGTCAGCAAGTAAAAGTCAAGCATCAGAGGCAGGGTGGGGTACTTCAGACGTTACCTATTCCTAAGTGGAAATGGGAGCAGGTGACTATAGATTTTGTGGTAGGCCTACCTCGTACTTCCAGGGGTTTTGATAATATCTGGGTTATCAATGGTTGAGTAAGTCAACACATTTCCTCCCTATCTGATGTACCTTCTGAGTGATTGGCTCTTATTAATATTTAGGAGATAGCCCATTTGCATGGGTGCCAGTGTCTATTATATCTTATCGAGGTTCATAGTTCACCTCCAACTTCTTAGAGGGATTTTTAGAAAGAGTTGGGCACCCAAGTTGATTTGAGTATGGTATTTCATCCTTAGACCGATGACCAGTCTAAGTGTACTATTCAAGTTCTCGAGGATATGTTACAGTCCTGTGTGTTAGAGTTTGGTGGTCAGTAGGATCAGTTTCTGTCATTAGTCGAGTTTGCCTATAATAATAGTTATCGTACCAGTATTCAGATGGCACTATTTGAGCATTATATAGTAGGCGGTGTCGTACTCTAATTAGGTGGTTTGAGTCCATAGAGCCTGGTCCCTACAACACAGGCTTGCTATAAGATGCTTTAGCCAGAATTTGGGTTATCCAGGATAGGTTAAGGACAACTCAGAGTTGACACCAGAGTTATGTTGATTGCAGATATCGGTTTATGAGGTTTGAGGTTGGTGACAGGGTGTTTTAAGGGTATCACCCTTGAAAGAGGTGATGCAGTTTGACCGGCGGGGTAAGCTTAGCCCTCGATGTATTGGGCCTTTTGAGATTCTGAGGCGAGTTAGTCAGTTGCATATAAGTTAGTCCTACCTATTTTGCCATACACCCTGTTTTCATTTATCGATGTTATGTCAATATATTCCAGATGAGTCACATATGTTTTCGTATGATTTAGTTGGGTTAGATGATCATCTAACATTTGTTGAAGAGTCGATAGTTATTTTAGCCAAGGATGTCAGACAGTTGCGCTCCAGGACCATACCGATGGTTAAGGTTCAGTGGGGCCATCAACCGATTGAGGAGGCTACTTGGGAGCTAGAGATAGACATACGAGAGAAGTACCCTGACTTATTAAAGTCTTCAGGTATGCCTTTAGCTCTACTTTTGCAGATAAAAGTTCTATTAGTGGGGGATGTTGTAATGACTCTCCAGGTCATTTCTGTGTTTCCGTTATTATTTTATTAGTTTGAGTATGTGCATAGTGACCTCAGGCCATTTTTGACTTGTTGGTGTTGTTATTACGGTGGTTGGATGAATCATTTGAGAATTAAATAATTTTTCGAGTTAAATGAGAGATTATATATGTAAAATGAATTCTCTAGTAAAGTCCTAGTAAATGGCCTCAGAGTGGAATTTTGACGGTTCCATATCTTCCAAAATGGCCAAATTAGGGTAGAAGTATGGTAGGCCTGAGTCTTGGGGGTTTTGGTATGAGTTTAACTAGAAATTTGTAAAATTAATTTAATAATGAGCTAAAAAGTGATTTTCAATAATAACCTAGGTAAACATGCTTAGAATGAAATTTTGATAGTGTGGTCAGCTTTGAAACGTCGAATTTAGTCTAGAATGACCTTTTGTTAGATGGCGGGGACTTCCGAATGATTTTTGACCCCTCAATTCTTTTAGTTAAAATTAGCTAAAAAGAGGTGGGACCCTCATTTTATCATAACGAGCTTCGTTGGAAATTCTGACCACACCATTGGATTTGAAACATCAAGTTTGCTATAGGAGGACTTTTCATTCAATTCCTGAGGCTTCCAGGTATAGTTTGGTACCTTCGGTAGATTTTGATATTGGGAAGTGGGATCCACATTGGAATAAAATGACCTTCAGTGTGAATTTGACTACATCGTTGAGTCTCAAAAGTCGTTTCCATTCAAATTTCATATACGGATTGTACTTTTACGACTACAGATGAGGTCAAAGCATCAAAATTAAGTTTGAGCAATTGCAAAAAAATTAAAGGCGGTGATGACGTGGCCAAGCGAGGGACAACCACATGGTAGGCTGTTTAAAAGAAAAAAAGGGAAAATACGTATTTTAATTTGGAAATTTTCCAGATTACTTCAAGGACGAATGCAAAAACTTTGATTAACGATTTCTCTCTCATTTTTTATCTGATTTTGGCAATTCAAAAGGCTAACTTGTGTATTTTCCCGAGAGGAACATCGTGAAAGTATTGGAAATTGTTTTTGTAACATCGTTTGGGGTAAAATTTGACCTTTTTCCTTTGTATATTGAATATGTTTTTTGAAAACTTCAACATGCGATTTCTTAGACATTTTGAGTTAAATTTTGATAAAATTTGGGTCTATTCTATTGATTTTGCGAGACGCACACTGTGGTAATGTCGGAATTGATTGATCGAGCTCCTTTGGTGCGAAAATGCAATTTTAGTTATTATTTATGCTTGTGACTTTTTGAAAAATTTGAAATGTGATAAATCGATCATTTTGAATCAATCTTTAGTGAAATTTTAATCTAAATTGAAGAGTTTTTTAGGCGCACACAGTGGTATTAATAGATTTTTCTGAAATTGCTCGATTTGAGAGAAAATTGAGGTCAAATTGGCTGCCATAAATAGTTTTTATCAAAAAGAAATATTTTTTGTTTTGGGGATATTTTATGTCATTTTAGACATCGGATTGAGCTTGAATTTCAGATGCAGGCTCAGAGAAGTATGAAAAATATTATATGGGCTTTGTTTCAAAATTTTACTGTAGGCCTGCTTTTTGACCCGAAAACTAACCTGAGCGGATTTTCTATGATTTTAATGTCAAAATGACCATATTGATGTTATGATTCATATTTTGACAACTGAGATATGTTTGGAGGCTATCAAGAAGGGCAAAGTGCACATATATTGATCCGAAGCACATGGATTCACCTTTCATTTAAGCTAGACTTCTCCTTCCCCTAGATTGAGTTGAAACATGTGTTGTATATTTGTATATTGTTATACATCATTGAGTACAGGCTACCAATGTTATCTTGAGACTGTGGTTGTTATTTGGACACTATAAATCTTAATTTGTTGTATTAGTTGGGTTTTAACGAGGTTTGGGGCGACGAATGAATCTGATAAAGGCTACATGTAGACTTGTACCACTCCATTGATACGTATGCCTGCTTGGCTATTTATTTACTTGTTTGGGGTGCCTAGTACTGGATAAATATTGTATTTTTTAGAGGTTGGATACCTGTTGTACTCCTAATTATATGTTAAGGCTCTATGTGGTGATTTGGTTACTATACGGTGCTCCTAGCTACCTGGTGACTGGATTATAGTTCTATTGTGGTATGTTTGTTATACCTTGGGAGTTAGTTAAATTGTTTGTTGTTGTGGCCCTGGTTATTTGCTATGCTTATTAGCTAGATTGTTTATCATTGCTTTGGATACTTGTGATACTTCTGGTTATCTACTTTCTGTTGGGCCTTAGCCTAGGCTTAAGCTAGTGCTACCTTAGAGTTGCATTGTTCAGAGCCTGTATTGCTACATATGCACATGGTATGACTTGAGAGGCACAAACCTTGGTAGACCAACTGAGCAGTGGACTATAATTGGGTTCAAGTCCCAGTTGATTATATCGGGGTTCGAGTCCCTAATGACTATACCTGGGTTCGAGCCCCAAATGTTTATTCTAGGATTTGAGTCATTGGTGACTATTCCTGGGTTCGAGTCCCAATTGACTGTCAGACCATCTGGCCCTAGCTGGAGGCCAGGTCGGGATGGCTAAGGGTTTGAGTCCCCTTTTGTTAGCTAGGGGTTCGAGTCCTCAGGTAATACTATGTTCTGCACTGGTTGAGATCTCATATCATTTATTACTGATTCTTGCATCCATACACCTACACATACACTAATTTATGTGTGGGTGTACCTTTTGGGCTTATGGGGGCCCAGTTAGCGTATATGTATAGACACTAGGGACTTACACCCACGTATAATACTATACCTAGATCGTGTGATAGTGTAACATAGTTCTGGTTCAGGTTTCGTTAGTTGGTATCATTGTATATTGATGGGTTTCGTTCAGTTGAGGTTCCATGGTTCTACAAACATGCTTATCATTTGGTCCAGATTTAAATAACTAGCACTATAGTATTTTATTACATTTGCTCTTACTATATGTACTACACTTCACTTAGTCGGCCGATGATGCCTAATGGGTACTCCCACCGGTACTCACCCCTACTTTTCTGCATCTACTCGTGGTGCAGGTCCAGGTACGAGTCGTGACCGTTGATCTAGGGGCGATGTAGACACTCTAGGAGACTTTTGGTGAGCAGTGGCAACTAGGATCTTCTATAGTCTCTTTCTATCTATTTGGTTGTCTTTGTATTCAGACATTGACCTAATATATGTTTAGTTTTATCTTGTATGTGTATTGTGTTATTCTGGTTATGTATATATTTTATTTCGAGTCTATAACAGCTCTGTACAGGTGACTTTCAGGTATTGGAAAAGGTTGTTCTTGGCTTATATTGTATGTTGTTAGTTACTGTTATGCTTAGCTATTAGGACAGGTACCGTGGGTATTGGGCTGACTTGCCTATAGGTGGGATCTAACAGGCGCTATCATCACCTAAAAGGTTGATATTTCGAACTTCGGATGAGGCCAAAGCATCAAAATTAAGTTTGAGCGGTTGCTGAAAATTTAAGGCGGCGGGTGACGTGGACGCACGAGATGCACCACATGGCATGGCGGCATAGAAAGCATATATGTTCAGGAAAGTTTCCAGAACGATGAAGGAAGCAGAGTGCAAACATTTTCCAGCGATAATTTGATCCTTTTTATTCAATTTCAGTGATTCAAAAGGCTAACTTGTACATTTTTTTGAGAGGAACATCATGGGAGTATTGGAAATTGTTTTTGGCACGTTGTTTGAGGTATAATTTGGTTGTTTTGTTGTTGTATAGTATTGTAATATTTTGGAAATTTTGACATGAGATTTCTTATCCATTTTGAGTCGAATTTTGGGTCCATTCTGTATGTTTTCGTGAGGCACACGCTGTGGTATTATCGATATATATATATATATATTGTTATATACGTAAAGAAATATTTTTCATTATTAGGTTATTTTATATCATTAGAGACCTCGAATTGAGCCCAAATTTGAGGTACGGATTCAAGGAAGTGTGGAAATTATTATATAGATTTTATTTCGTGATTTAAGTGTGGGCCCACTTTTTGACCTGAAAATTGACTTAAGCCTATTTCCTATGATTTTAATGTCAAAATGATTGTATTAACATTGTGATCTTATTCTTGATAGTTAGACAACATTCTGAGATCGCTAGGAAGGAAAAGTATTTGCAAAGTAATCAAAGATGTGCAGGATCGACATATAGGTAGGCTACGATCTTTCCTCCCTTAGATTGAGTGGAATATGTGAATTTTGTTTGGGGTTGACTGATTGGGGAGCATGGAAAGGGGTTAAAGTCTATCCATGTTGAGTAAGATTACATTAGTTGTTATCTGTAACTGTTTAGTATATGTTGGGATGTTAAGGGTACTTGTGGCTGGCATATGGATTCCTGTTGTATCTATTATTGTCTGGGTTGATAGAATGGGTTTTGACCTTTTGGGGATTCTGTTGGGGATTGATATGTTGACTCTTTATTGTATACTTTTGAGTTGTTTTACTTCTGATTACTTGGGCTGACAAAACTGTTAGTTGACATACTGAGCATGGCGTGACTGTTGTATACATTGTGTACTGGATTTATACTTGTTTGTTGTTATTGTTGGGCCTTAGCCTAGGCTTAGACTAATGATACCCTATATTTGTGTCGCTTAGGATCGATGGGTTACTATATATGCCTTTAGTGTGACTTGAGAGTCGTAGATCCCTATAAACCAAATTATCAGACTTGGGTCTGGTAGAGTACAATCTTAGTTACATCTTATGCACTACTGGTGCGAGTGCATGTTAGGTTCATAGTCTATGTGAGAATCTAGAACATACCCTGAAGCTTGTAGTCTAGGTCACGCCTTGATGTCCATTTTAGGATATTACCTGATTTTTCCATACCTTGATGTCCAGTCCACGGTATTTCCTGAGTTTGCCACGCCCTGATGTCCAGTCTAGAATATTGCCTGAGTTTGTCGTGTGTTGATGTCCAGTCTAAGGTATTACTTGAGTTTTCCACGCCCTGATGTCTAGTCCAGGGTATTGCTTGAATTTGCCACGCCTTGATGTCCAGTCCATAGTATTGCTCGAGTTCGCCACGCCTTGATGTCTAGTCTAGGATATTGCATGAGGTCCAGTCTAGGGTATTGCCCGAGGTCCATTCCAGGGCATTGTCTAAGTTGTAGTCCAGACCATAGGGTTCAATCGAAGAAGAGATGATTCTATTTGGGTTATGAGCGCAATTCATACTTGACACCCATACCTTACACTTGTTTATCCGATTATTGTATGTCGGTGTACCTACAGGGCTTATGGGGGCCAGTGGACGTATAGGCTTAGATAATAGGGCCTTACACCCATGTACATCCCTACCCAGCAGCTATCCAACCCTTGGTTATCGTCATCTTCGTTAGACTATGTGCTAGGTTCTTGTGATTAGATGTTTGTGGAGTTATATTTGATGTATCCCTGTTTTATTTACCGTTCTTACTCAATAGGACTATGATTCCTGTTGGGAATCATATCCCTGGTACTCACCCTTATATTTTTGCATCTATTGCATAGTGCAGGTCCTAGCACGAGCCAGCAACAGTGGCTCTTCCGATGATAGCTATATTTGGAGGCTAGTCGTGAACTTTGGACGTATATGGATTCTTCTAGTCTCCTTCTATATTTGTGGCTATCTTTTGTGACTTGAGACTTGCCCTGTATATTATTTTGGTTATGTATATGTATGTAGAGATATGCTATGGTTAGTGCATTGTATCGTGTCTATAATAGTTCTATATAGGTGACTTCCAAGTCTTGGGAGGAAATATTTTTCCGTCGTTATGCTTACGTATGCCTAGTATCAGTTTGATATTGTGTTGGCTATTTTGCCATGCCCGTTACTAGCTATTCTGGGACAGAGTTATGCTTGCCTACCGAGGGTAAGATAGGCACC
This sequence comes from Solanum aculeatissimum, assembly GCA_038996855.1. Lineage (NCBI taxonomy): Eukaryota > Viridiplantae > Streptophyta > Magnoliopsida > Solanales > Solanaceae > Solanum > Solanum aculeatissimum. The sequence continues at coordinate 2,687 of JBCEWC010003097.1, read as the reverse complement.
ATCATTGACCTGAAAAGTCAGATTGTGACATGAAATCAATTTGTTGAGAAAAAAATTTGTTACAATAAATAATATAGATAAATATTTAATATATAATCATATATTATATATCATAATTATATACTCACTCTATTTACTATTAGATGTCAAATTTTAGTTTGACACATCTATTAGAAAACAATAATTAGTATAGTGAGATTACCATTTTATCTCTATTAATTGATAAAAATATCCATTTAAGTCATAATTCAAATTTTAATACATTTAATATTATCAATACAATGACAAGTGGAAGTATTTCTTAATTTAATAATATTTATATTTTTTCAAGAATTATTGTTTAGGTAATCTAAAAATGAATTGATCATTGAATATTTTCAAGAAAATTCATATTTTTTAAAAATATTAACTTTTTAAGCAGATTAAGGATAAAATAGGTAAAACAAAATTATCTTATTTTGATTTTTTCAAAATGACAAATAAAAATGAAAAATAAATTAATTTTTTTTTAATATCTATATCTATATATAATTAAAAGGAAGAAAGTCTAGCCTAGGATCATGCCAAGTGGCAGCGTAGGATTAAGAAACGTGATAGTTTTAAAGATAAATAAATTAAATTAGGTATAATTAACTAATTTTTAAAAGTTTACAACTTTTTTATATATTAAAATTTTGATAGTCATTTAATATTTGAAACTAAATATATTTAAATATAGAAATAATTATTTTTGGTTTTTAAAAACTTACCATAATTTCAACTAAAAGATAATTTTTAATTAAATTATTATATCTGAATTTATATTTTAGCTTACCTAGGATGGATGAATTAATTTATTTGACTTTATATTATCTTTCAGTATTACTGCAGTTATTTTCTAATTGAACACTATTGTTTGTCTTTAATTTTTAAATTTCTTTTAAAAAATAATTCAAATTTTAATAGTTACATAATTTTTACAGTTTTATTTTAATAATTCAAATTTTTTCAGGCAGCAAAAGCAAATGATGCAGTTTATAATTATTTTCAGTTTTAAAAGAAAAAGCAAAAGGAACGTGGGGTGTTAGTTTTTTTTTTCCTTAAGCTTAATCTTTTTAAAAAATTTAATTTGAATGGAAGATAAGATAAATTTTAATTTCATGAACAGATAACTAATCATAAAAATTATAAAATTCAAATTTATTATAATAAAAAATAATAATTGATTAACCTAAACTAACTGCGGCCCACGTCTAAGTAACTTCCCCCATTTCTCATTCCCACGATCAGCACACAATTGCGCACACAGTTAATATAAAAATTAACCCCACAAAATAATTTTTTTAAAAATCAAATGTTACTCTTAATCGGTCAGTTTTTCACTTTGTATCCTCCATCTTTAATTAGCAAGGAAACAAAAAGTAATCTACAAAAAGTAATCTCCCTGTGTTACTCAATCTGAAAACTTTTGAAAGTAGGCACAATTTCCATTTATGTGTCTGGTGATTTTTGTTAAAATATGAGCAAGAGAAAGTCAAAAGAAAAAGAAAAAGATGCAAAATTTTCTATGATAGTTTTGAGGTTTCTTTTGCAAATTTAAAACACTCATTTTGTCGGACCAAAAAGATTCTCCGGCGACTTTTATAATTTCATTGGGACCAATACTCGAAGACCTACCATGTTCAACTCTCCTTTTCCACCCACTAGCTAACGGTAAAAATTTCTGATTTTGTTGTTGTACTGTAGTTTGCATCTTTTGTTTGATATGTTGGTCACTTACTGAATTAAATAACTTTTATTTGATATTATCTGTTCTTATTAGTCTTCAGGAAATGTTTTCAAGACACTAACTGCTTTTTGAATGCATCACAAATTAATTTTTGTATTATCTCCATATCTGATGGGTTGATTATAAATATTTGGCTATTATAAAATGAAGATTGTTATTGATGGAGGGATTATTTTTACATTATCCTAATAATTAAGTAAATGATACTATGTTTTTTGAAATTTCAGCTACAACAATCTTAATTCCTTCCCTTTAGAGTCACTTTTTATTTTTCCTCACATCAAAGTAATAGTTACCATGACAAGTAAGGATTCAAACGCATTGCTTGCTATTTCGACTTTAAACATTTTTTTAAAAATCCAATACAAACATGATCTTAGTCTTCCAAAACAACTATTGAAAAGACAGAGCTAGAGGAACATGAGTTCGGGTTGGATTAATATTATACTATTAAGTGGTTCATTACAATCTATGGGAAAACATGCAAATATTCTAAGAAAATAGGGAATATAATTTTCACTGACTCTCTACTTGATAGAACAAATAGGTTGATGTTTATATTTTACCTACAAAGATGAGAAACCAATATCTTGAGAATGACATTGGGATGTCATGCTCACATGATTATGGGTCCAGCTCTTATCAATTTTTGACCCAAAAAAATGCAGTACTAGATCTGACATGCAATAGTTTTAGGTGTGAGTTTAGTTTATGAACAATTTTTAATGTTTTACTTATTAATATAGTACTAGCAATTAGAAGTTCACTATTAAAAATAAATATGCATGATTTGTTCATTTATCCTCTTTGACCTTTAGCGTTAAAGTTGCAACATAAATTTGCCTTTTATGTAAAATTTTAATATTTTACATGCTATTAAGAATTCCTCTTTCTTGCAACAATTTAACAAATTTTTTTA
>JBCEWC010003096.1:0-31582 GCA_038996855.1 Solanum aculeatissimum | reverse complement strand
AACTGATCTTCAGCTTGAGAAGCATCTGGCTTTTTGTGCTCAACTATTTCAAACTTTTGAGGATGATGAGTAAGCCACTGAAGAAGAAATTTAAGCACACAGTAAACCAGAGCAATAGTTGGTAGCCATATAGAAAGGCCTAGTAAATAACTGAATTCCAAGTTGTTATCATCAAAGTGCAAACATAGCATCTTCTTGTTGTCCGGCATCAACTGATATTACTACTTGAGTCTTGCTTCAAGAATTGATCATAAGACTAGAAATAGCATAGGACAAGGGAAATTATTGAAAAGCAAAAGCTAAGAAGTCAAAAAGAGTCAAAAAGTAAAAGAGGCAAAAACAAAAACAGAGAAAAGGGGCAGGCAGGGGCAAAAGTAGAGAAATAAAGAAAGATTCCAGTTCTACAGTAACTTGCCTTTATCAAAGAAAAGAAGTTCTTGTTGAAGATTTTCACCCTCACTCTATCTATAATCATCAGCCACCACCACTAATCACCTTTGTCATCACAATCATCATCAGACCTGTGACAATCTATTGTGCTATCGGTTAGCTGTCTGAAACCTATGATGCTTGTTCTTAGCTAGGGCGAATTAACATGCCCAAATTAGAATTCTATGACTGTGCCTCTTCTTCTGAAATAATTTTTTCGAAATCTAGTCTTTGAGAGCTGGAAATTCGGCCACCTCATAGACTAATAAATGTACATTCATATTAATGTATTCTCATATTGAATGTATTTTTGTAAGACTTGGAGTATCTATGTCTTCGTTCATATTTTCAGTATTCCATATCTTTATCCCCCTAGCGTTAGAGGCTTCAAGTTCAAGTTAGTGAAGACTTGTTATATCTTTACAGGAAAAAGGTAAAAAAATATTCTTAAACTGTGTAAAATGAACAAAAATATTCTTTGTTCATAATTTGGTCCAAAAATACCCTTACTGTCAATACTTGGTCCAGAAAATGTCCTTGTCATTGATACTTTAGTCCAAAAATGTCCTTATTGTCACTAAATGAGTTAGAAATATCATTCTTTAAATAAAGTAAAATTTTTAAATAAGTAACAAATTTCAATATATCCCAACCCTTTGCAAATTTACAAAAGTCTCTTAAAATAATCCTTGTGCGGATCCATTGTGCTGGAAACTAGATTCATAGATGATGATTCATTATATTTAATTTCAATTACGACTTAAATAGAAAGTAGCACAGTTTTAAATTCCAATCCCTTAAATTTTGCTAAATAGATCGTAATCAAATATCTAAAAAAAGGCAATAATCTATTTTAAAAATCCAAAATTTATTGATTTCGATCTGTAACAAAAGGGAACTCTACTGTAAACAAAAAAAAAAGAGCCAAAACATTGATACACATTAAATTGAAAAAAAAAACTTATGTATCATATATGCCAATTAATACTTTTAAAATCAGAATTCACAATTCAAAAAACACTAGATACATAAATACTATACAACTCAAAACAGTTAGCATAAGAAGATTCAAATTAATCAGTCAACCCATACTGCCCTAATGAATCATCAACCCATGTCAGCCATAATACTATCCCAATGAATCACCATATTGAAGCAACACATGAATCACCATATATAACTCAGAATAGTTGGCATAAGAATATTCAAATTAATTAGTCAACCCGTACTACCCCAATGAATTATCGATTCATGCCAGCCAGAATACTATCCTAATGAATCACCATATTCAACTCATGAATCACTATTCCATAACTGACTATACATTGTACCAATGAATCACCATATTGAACGAATCATCATATTCAACATATGAATCACAATATTCAATGAATCATCATGTTTAACACATGAATCACCATATTTAACACAAGAATCACAATATTCAATGAATCACAATGTTCAACTAAAGGATGGTCGATTGATTAGGCAAATTAGTTAGCCTTCTTTATGTCAGAAAAAGTGAAACACAAGAGAAACTAAGGAATGCTTGCCTCAATTCATTGATCCAAATACATAAGAATACATTGGTATTTATACACAAGAAAAAATATTCTCTCCTTAATATAAATCCTACAAATTAATGTGCATAATGTTCTACAACTAATGCTACATAATATTCTACACTAAATGTAGCATCTAAAATATCTCTTGCATATATTCTACAACTAATGATGTACAATATTCTACACTATATGTAGATCATCCAGGATAATATTTTTACAATATTCTACACTAAATGTAGATCATGCAGGATATCCTATTATCTTTCCATTATGCTAACATTCCCCCTCAAATTGATGTCGGTGGATAAAAAAATATCAATTTGCCTACTAAAAATTGATGGTATTGTCGTGCCATTGACTTGGTAAATACATCAGCTATCTGAAGATCACTGGATACATGTGGAAGGATAATAACTCTTTCATCAACAACTTCTCTAATAGAATAACAACCCACCTCAATGTGTTTGGTTCTTTCATGATAAACCGAATTTGTAGCAATCTGAATGGTGCTTGTGTTGTTAGTGTGAAGAGAAGTAGGACTAGATTGAGGAAATTCAATTTCTGTCAACAAACCACGAAGTCAAATAATCTCAGAGCAAGATGCAGACATTGCTTGATATTCAGACTCTGTTGAGAATTTTGAAACACGATCTTGCTTCTTATTTTTCCAAGATATCAAGGAACCTCCTAGAAACATGCACCAACCTGTGACAGAGCGACGAGTATCGGGACAACCAACCCAATCAGAATCACAAAATGCATTAGACTGAATAGGAGAACCACTAGGAAAGAATAATCCACGAGTAGATGTTCCTAAGAGATATTGACTGATACGACGAACAACCACCAAATAAAAATTGATTTTTATTTCCCTATAAACCAGAATTTGACAAATGAGACAACACAATAGAATTTGGATGCCCTAGACAGTTATGTCAAACCTCAGTCTTAGTAGTTGTAGAAGTACAATCAAAAGATAGAACATGAGGAATGGAAAAGCATATAGGAAATAATCTTCCAACTTTGGGCCCCTTCGTGATTATCATCTTCGACACCTGATCCTGCACTAGGCAATCATTACGAGAAAAATTCATATCACAATTGTTATCAACCAACTGGCCAACAGAAATAAGATTAGTGGAGAGTTTTGGTGATACAAATACATTTCTGAAAGTTTTAGTAATATCCCCACCTTGGTAATTGATAAATTACCACCATTGGCAATTTGGATTTGTGATGGACCATGATACTCATGAATATTTTTTAGCATACTTGTTGAGTTGGTCATATGATTGGAAGCGCCAGAATCAACAAGCCAAAAATTAGATGTAATATCGTTACCTTGTAGTCCCAAAGCCGAAAGGGCTGACACAATCACTTGTTGCACCATTTTCGGAGTGAGAACTTGTTTAGCTGCTCCAGTTGAAACTGAGTTATCAGAAGTTGAGTCATTTATCCTAGCTGGAAAAGCATTGAGCCTGCAATTTTAAGGATGTGTGGGGCACTTTTTGATAATATACCCGTGTTGTTTACAATAATTGCAGAACTTTCTACCACAATTGCTAGCAATATGACCATATTCCTTGCAACTGTAACATTGAGTCTTGCTCATATCCCAACATTTTCTTTTTCCTTGAGCAATAAATGCAACAGTGTGAACAATATCTTGCTTAAAAGCATTTTGTGTGAGAAAATATTGCTCTTCACGAAGTAACTCCCTAAAACAGACATCCAAAGAGGGAGGCAGGTCACGATTCATCAAGTTAGAGCAAACAATTTCAAAATCAGATCACAATTTCATCAAAAATTGATCTCTCTTGCTTTGCTCATGAACTGCTTGAACAATGGGGAGAGATTCAACAGGTATTTTAGCACAAGCGATACCCGTGAATTCAGCCAATTAGTTCTGAAATCTAAAAAAGTAATCCTGAATAGAAAGACCTCCTTGAGAGTAATTAGCAATTTCATGCTCTAGCTGAAAGCGCCTTGCGCTATTGTCTTGATTGTAAACCTTTTGTAAATAATCCCACATGGACTTTGCAGTCTTGTATGGCCTAAGATTAAGAACAATGAGAGGATGGATTGACCCTAAAATTCATGTCATTACCTGAGCATCTTTGACCTTCCACTGACTTAATTTTGTTGGATCAGTCGGTGCAGGATCACTTCCATCTATATGGCTCCATAACTCTTTTCTAGTGACAAATAATTGAAACTGAAATTCCCAAGCAGAGTAATTTTTTCTGGGGAAACGAACATTGAATTACTCAAAGTGATGTGAAGTCATATTTTTTAATAGCAAAATCCAAAAAACACATGATACGAAAAAATGGCTAGAAAAATCAATGACCAAGAGCCCCAAATAGTTAGGACTAATTGTTGATTAACAACAACGAAAACAAAAACTTTCAAAAAATATTTGAAAGTTACTACAGATCCAAGACTCTATGAATCAAAGAAGAGAAGACTCTGATAACATGTCAGGAAAAGTGAAACACAAGAGAAACAAAGGAATGATTGTCTCAATTCATTGATCCAAATACATAAGAATACATTGGTATTTATACACAAGAAAAAATATTCTCTTCTTAATGTAAATCCTACAAATTAATGTGCATAATATTCTACAACTAATGCTAATAATATTCTACACTAAATGTAGCATCTAGAATATCTCTTGCATATATTCTACAACTAAAGATGTACAATATTCTACACTAAATGTATACCATGCAGAATATCCTATTATCTTTCCATTATGCTAACACTTTAATGGGTACATTTGTTCTTAATTATTGTAAATCAATTGGAATATCTTGTGGGACTGTATATCATACTATTTGGGATTGTAGTAGCATTTTCGTTGGGATTGTAAATATATTCTCATATCTTTGCAATTCTATATAATGTATAGTTGATGAATAATGAAAGTATTGTTTCCACCCATTTTGTGTAATAACCCTTTTTTTAATGAAGGGTTAATTGGTAATTTTAACCACTAATAATTTTTATTAAAAAAATAAATAAATAAAAGAAGCAGCCCAAGAAAAAAATAATATATGTAATTTGTCGCACGACAGTTACAGAATTAGGACAGTCTTTTTTTCAACTTCTTTCGCTTTTTTCTTTGGGAAAAAAACACACACAACATCAAGGTGATTCGGAGAAGTTCATACACAGAATTAGCTTGATCTTTGCACCACTATTTTGGATGATAAAGTGTAGGTATTTGCTTGTTGTTGTGTGCTGTTGTTAATTGAAACATAATTTCCAGAATTTTCACCAATTAAGTTTTAACAATGAAATTAAGAATACCTTTACTTTAATTTATAGTCTAAGGTTTTGGGTATTAGGGTTTAACCCTAAAATTGAAGATTTAGGATATTGGGACTTGAGTTGGCCAACATAATTGATATCAATAATCAATATTTTTTTCATAGATTGAAATAAGTAGGGATTGTTTTGGTGAGTGTTCTACGCGTGCAAGATTGTGGAACTTGTCATTAATAAGGTAAGTGAGACTTTAAGCTTTGGTGCTTGCTTTTCAAATATACTTTGAAAAATATATATTTTCTCTACTTGGTGCATGTGTTGGGACAAGCATGTGCTTGACAGAGTTGGTGTTCTTTAATTAGCCTTAGATATGCTATTTTGAGGAGAATATCGAATATTTTTATAAGTTATGTGTGGTGTGATGTCGGATACCTTCTTTATTACTGTGATGTGGTTACTAGGGGTTTACATAGCTGTCATAATATGTTAGGGGCATACCCATGCTGCCGTAATATGTTAGGAGCTTTGTATATGCTGTCGTAGTATAATTTTAGAGCATTATACATGCTGCCATGGACTTGTCGGGGTGATGGGTTGATCTTCTTCACTGTCGTTTATGACAAGTTTTGAGTGTGGATTGAACTGAGACATGTAGTGACCCTTTTGAACATTTGTTTGAACTTAAGGAGCTTATTATGAAGTATATTCTTGTGCATATTATATATGTATATCCGTTATGCAGATGTATTTTATAACTCTTGTTCCAGGGGTATTGAAGTAGCAAGTCGAGGATCTTATTGGGTTATATATATATATATAGCTCACTCCTTATTTGCATGTCAATGCAGATACTGTTTCAAAGGGTGAGACTTGTGGCTGATAAGTTCGTTGCCGTGGACTCTGTTGCTTAGGTGAGCCTTCGCATTGTTCGTGGAGGCTACTGTTTCAGCTCTATCTAGTATAACTTACGTTTTTCTTTCTTCGGGTTTGCATGCCCGACATTTGAACTCATGTTACTCTATTAGATGCTCCATGAACTTATTGTGGGATTGGGGCTAGAAATATTTTGTTAAGTGACTATTTCTTTTCATAAAAGTTTCTATGTGATATTGGTTTAATAACTATTTTGTTTTAATGAGTAGTGATATGGTTTGGTGTTGCACATATGGTATCTTTGTGCTTTGATAATTTGGATGTGTGTATAGATGTTTGGTTCTCCCGACAGATAGTATTTGCGGGTGCCAGTCACATCTAGGGAGTGTTTTGGGATGTGACATTTTGAGTCAAACATCACGCCTTTCTAAAGAATTTGGAGCGTATGAGGGATGTTATTATAGGAAGGAACTCGGTTCTTCCTTACGCCCTAAATGTACAATTTTGTTAGTAAGATCAAAGCTAGGATTTATAAAATTCATTACCTGGACAAACTTTGAGCAGATTCTACATATTTGAAATGCACAAACTCACAGTATTATCCATCCTACATTCACAAACTTTCCAATTTAAATGTGTAATCATTAAAATTAAATAAGAAATAAGGTTTAAGAAAATGATCAACTAACAAAAAACAACAAAAACGTGAAACAAATATACCTCATAAATTTTGAGCTGAACGTCGTGATCGGGAATTGGTACAAACGGTATGACAATGATCAGTTAAAAGGAATTTTACATTTGTCCAAGACATATTTTTGATATCTGGCCATTACACACATTACGGTTTGACTAAATCTGGATTTACACCGGGAAACAATAATCTTGAAAGGCTTTCTGTGTCATGATTGGAATCACAAATTTCTGATCTGATTTCAAATTGTAAGTGGTCATTCTATCACATTTGTTCCAATTGAGATTGAGAAACAATTGTTATGACAGGCACACAGCCTATTATGGGCTCCATTGATGAACATTTTTCCCTCATCTTCAGCCTTATTGATACATCCATACGGTATCCTAGTGAGCTTGAGTATGTCATCCCCGTGCAAAGACCATGTTAATCTTCTCTGTGTCGTTCCAATTTTATTAATGTCCCTAAAGGGATGCCTAGCGAACATGAAAAAATAACTTTCACGGGGCAGCTTCTTGACTGGAATGCCACAAACAGATCACAGATAACAAAATCAACAGATGTTCTTACAAATCATTCTTCTTTTGGAAAAGGAAATAACAATACATACATACAAGTTAGCTAGAACTTTGTAATTACTACTTTATTTTAATACTATTCAGTCTTTCAGAAGCTAAAAGAAACTTAGTATCATAAGATTTAGTTTCTCTATCAAGTGCACATTGGACATGAAGCACTTCGTCGAGGTCGAAATTGTAGTACAAGAAGCTCTGGTTTGAGTTGAACTCCCTGGAACAAGCACTGCATTTGATAACTGCCATCTCACCCTCATATGGATACGAACAGAGAAGTTTATAAGAAACTTTCTTGTTTGTACCAAGGGTTAATATCATGGGAGCACCAGCACAGCTACGATGGAGACTGAATTTACAAGGAGAGCAACGGTATGTTGCACCGTCGTCATGGCCACAAGCTGCACATTTGAACTTTGAATGATCGCTATAGCCACCAAGTTTGAGGGGGTGATTTGGGTGACAATGGTGTTGTATCTTTTGCGGTAAAGGGAAACAAGTCTCATCGATGAAGTAATTGCACAGCTGGCAAATGTAACCGGACGAAGCCTGGTTTGAACATATGGTGCAACTCATGATTGATGCCTCATTCGTTTGTTTGATTGCATTCAATGGATGGCGGTGGCTGAAGTGTGCAACTTCTCCTAGTTTTTTTACTTTCAATTGTTGGTCAGGACAACTTTTTCGGAGGATCAACGATTTCTGTACTTCAGATAGGTAACTGTGATCTCCTATAATTCCAACCTCTTCTTCAGCAGCACACTCAAAATGGCAAATGTAATCAAACTCGCAATTATAGAAAAGCCAAGCGGATTGCCTATTCATAACTTGATTACAAACACCACATAACACGACTGCCCCTTCACTTTTTAGCGGAAAGGAAGTGAAAAGATTGAGAGGGTATTTTACCTTATGGATCAAGGTCGTCTTCACAGAAGCACATTCAAGATGAAGATCAAATTTACACGACTCGCAATGATAGTAAAATGAAAACAATGAGTGGTGAGGACAAGAATTGTCATATCCACAAGCCACACAATAGAATTCACTTTCCACTTTTGAATGCCAAAGAGGAATGGGAAGAAGGGTGAGTGAGTGCATAGGGTGAAAATCATGTCGAATTGTTTTAGGAATGTCGGAGCATACCTCATGGAGAAAGTAATGACAATGATCGCAGCCATACGCTATGCCGGAAATTATAATAGTACACATATTACATCTTATCCCTTCTGTTCCTCTAAGATGGAATCTTAGCAGAGGATGCCTGTGGCTGAAATGAACCAGATCACCATCACGAACCAGATCACCATCACGAAGACCATGAGGCGCTTTTGACACACAGTTTTCCTCTTTCTTTGCAATCAATTTACAACAGTTTGTTATTTCTCTTTGAATCTTTTTCTGCCTCTGCCTAAATCTGTACACAACATATTGCTGGCCCTTTGCTTCATCCAACTGATCTTCAGCTTGAGAAGCATCTGACTTTTTGTGCTCAACTATTTCAAACTTTTGAGGATGACCAGTAAGCCATTGAAGAAGAAATTTAAGCACACAGTAAACCAGAGCAATAGTTGGTAGCCATATAGAAAGGCCTAGTAAATAACTGAATTCCAAGTTGTTATCATCAAAGTGCAAACATAGCATCTTCTTGTTGTCCGGCATCAACTGATATTACTACTTGAGTCTTGCTTCAAGAATTGATCATAAGACTAGAAATAGCATAGGACAAGGGGAATTATTGAAAAAGCAAAAGCTAAGAAGCCAATAAAAGTCAAAACGTCAAAAAGGCAAAAACAAAAACAGAGAAAAGGGGCAGGCAGAGGCAAAAGTAGAGAAATAAAGAAAGATTCCAGTTCTACAGTAACTTGCCTTTAGCAAAGAAAAGTTTTTGTTCCTTGTTTTGATAGGATGTCATTTCTAAATGTCTCCGTCGTACCTACTATAATGATATTTTAGATGAGGCCTTGGGGTTCACAGTAAAATCACTAAATTTTGTTTGGATAATTTTTAGGGAAAAGTTTGACGATCCGCCACTTGATCTTATAAAAGGGGAGGAATCTAGAGTCTTTGGGTTATTTACTGAAGACTCTAGAATTAAGTACGAAAATCTTGTAGTCCTTAGAATTCTCTAGGCTTGTGTGGAGTATTCTAGAGATGGATTAATTATAAATATTGAGGGACTTATAATGTAAATATTAATTACACTTTGACCTCAAATAAGAAGTATAAATAGAGGGGGTCATTTGCATTCTTAGGCATCCAGAAATTGCAAAGTATTCTCCAAGTGTAATACAAGTCTTTTTTCTCACAAAATTCTCTTGTCTTCTTAATCTAGTGTTCCCTTAGTGATCTAGTTGAAAAGACTTACTTGTATTTGCAAGATCGTGAAAGATTCGTGAGCAAATTGACAAGTGTCACACGGGAGTCTTAGCGGAAGTTCTAAGTCCATGAACACGTGGTATCAGAGCAGGTTCTACTAAGGGAAACATGACAAGTGAAGGAGACATCAACGCCACCAGCACTGCCTACGTTATGCTAGATGTTAGCAAGAAACGCAAAGGAAAGAAAAGCTCCAAAAAGATTGAGGAGGTGTCGGTTCAAGCAAGGCCATAACAACCCACTCATTCTCGACCACCGAGTTGAGTGACGATGAACGAGGAGAGGAATCCATCAACATCACGCTCGACATGGGATGGGTCGCAAGAGTGGATGTTGTCAAACAAGCGATGGAGTTCTTAGGCAAGCGCTTGAATCAATTCATGGCAAGTTCCAGAGCTTGGAGGAGTTCGCCCTTAGGAAGAACGACAATATCCGGAAGGAGTTGGGCAGGCATCAGCAGGCGGAGTACGAGCTGAAGGAGACCATCACTTTCGGCACTAAGCAAGATAAAGGCCATGAGTTCAACGATGGAGACCATGAGGAACACTATGGAGACCATGGTTGCAAGGATGAGGGCATTTGAGAAAGGTGTGGCTGACGGGAGATGTGTTGGGATTGCTGGAGAAAGGGAGGCCAAGATTGAGGCTTCGAAGCCACCAGTGTTCGAAGGCGCTCGTGATGCACAGAAGGTGGAAAATTTCTTGTTGCACTTGGAAAATTACTTCAAGTGCAACAAGGTAAGGAACAATATGATAAAGATCAACACAACTGTGTTATATCTGACAGAGATGGCTATGTTGTGGTGGAAGAGGAAGGAGTTGGAGATAGGGAAAGGTCTATACACCATCACTTCTTGGGAGCAGTTCTGCAACGAGTTTAAGAAGGCCTTTTTCCTCAACAACATCATCTACGAGGCAAAGCATAAGTTCGGGGAGTTAAAGCAGACAGGGAGCATAAGGACCTACGTGAAGGAATTCACAACCCTCACGTTTCAGATTCCTAACCTCATAGAAGATAACATAATGTTTCACTTCATGGACGGGCTACAAAATTGGGCCAGGACAGAGTTGAAACACCGACAAGTTAGGACCATCGATGAGGCCATCACACAGGTGGAGTTTTTGATGGACTCTCGACACAACAGGCGAGATAGAGACTGAGAAGGGGAGTTGAGGGGTAGTCATGACCAAGGTGGGGGAGATGGTGGTAAAGTCAAGGTTTGACAGCCACATCCCAAGCATCATGACACTTATAGGCCTAATAACAGGAGGTGTGGGCGACAAAGCAGCGGAGAGGGCAAGGCACAACCCAAAAAAGAGTTTAGGTGCTACATATGTGATGGATCGCATAGTTATAAGAAGTGCCCCAAGATGAAAAGCCTTGGTGCCATATTACGGGAATGGAAGGATCATAAGGCACAAGAATAGGAGCAAGAACCAGGGGAAGGATGGGCATAACATGGGTAGGCGTAATTGGGCTATGCGGAGCTATCACGCAGCAGTCGGAGAAACCGAAAGAGTATAGTGCGTAGTACGTGGACATCATTATCAATGGACAAACCACTCGTGCCATGGTTGACACAGGTGCAGAGGCTAACATCGTGACTAAGTCTGCAACAACCAAGTTAGGGCTAAAGTATAACCCAAGTAATGCACAACTTAGGACGGTCAATGCGCCAATGACTCCTGTGTGTGGAGTTTCTCAGGGAGTCGACATAGCGTTGGGAAAATGGCATGGTAAGACCAACTTTCATGTCGCACAAATAGATCTCTGTGACATCATCCTTGGACAGAATTTTTTTCAGAAGTACCACGCAGTGATCTACCCATACCTCCGACAACTCATGGTCATGGAGGAAAGGGGTTCCTGCATGGTGCCCTTAGTCAATATGCCTAAGTTAGAGGGACAAGCTCAATTGTTGGCCTTGCGACTTGAGGAGAGGGGTTCCAAGATGAAAAGACATTGTGATGTTCCACGCCCGCTAGGAGGAAGAGTCGTCGAAGGAGAAATAGGTGAAGAAATCCAAGCGGGAGTAAATATGACAAACCGCAATAGTGCTCCCCGTGCACTGAAAGGGGCAAACTTTAGCAAAGACCACAAAGGGACGACATAGAGGTATGTAGTAGTTTAAAGGTGGAGACTGGGAGTTCGAGAAGAGTGCAGGAGTCCCTACTACAATATTGCACCGAGGACATTATAACATCAGGTGGGGGAGAGTGTGATGACCCGCCACTTGATTTTATAAAAGGGGGAGGAATTTAGAGTCTTTGGGTGGTTTACTGAAGACTCTAGAATTATGTAGGAAGATCTTGTAGTCCTTAGAATTCTCTAGGCTTGTGTGCAAGATTCTAGAGAGGGACTAAATTGTAAATATTGAGGGACTTATAATGTAAATATTAATTACACTTTGATCCCAAGTAGGAAGTATAAATAGAGGGAGTCATTTGCATTCTTAGGCATCTAGAAATTGTAAAGCATTCTCTAAGTGTAATATAAGTCGTCTTTCTCACAAAGTTCTCTTGTCTTCTTAATCTAGCGTTCCCTTAGCGATTTAGTTGAAAAGACTTACTTGTATTTGTAAGATCGTGAAAGATTCGTGAGAAAATTGACAAGTGCCACATGGGAGTCTTAGCAGAAGTTCTAAGTCGTGACAAAAGGCTTAAATATGTCATCAAATTTTGAGAAAAGACTCATTTATGTCATTCGTAAAAAAATTAGCTCATTTATCCATTAGCGTTTGAGAAAAGACTCATTTATGTCATTATTAACTCTAATTTTGCAATATCACTCAAACAACTTTTAACACTTTTAAATTAGAGTTTTCGATCAAATGTCTGTTTTTACTCCTTCAAAAACACATAAAGAACATCGAGAATTCTCAAATTTCCAATTTCTTCAAATCTTCACGAAATTATCTCAAATTTCAAGAGTAACATTCCTTCGAGCTATATACCAAAACTCAATATCTTTTGAGCTTGGAGTCAACCTAATTCAACAAGACTCACTTGAAATTTTTCTTCAAAGTTTTAAAACTTTGACCTTCTTTAATGGTAAAATTTTCTCCTCAACTATAAATTAATTGAAATTTTGAACATAGACGCAAAAAATACTAAGGAATAAGGATCTAGTATAAAGAAGAACAATAAAAACACGAAGCAAAATAAATTTTTAAAATTTTGGGATTGATTTCTTTTTTTTTGGGGGGGGGGGGGAAACCTTTCTTCCACCTACTTTTGTGACAGTTGAAGATTTCAAACAGGTCTTGCTGAGTTAGGTTGAATTTGAGCTAAAAAAAATTGAGTTTTGGTATCTAGCTCGAAGGAACGTTACTGTTGAAATTTGGAGTGTTTTCGTGAATATTTGAAGAAGTTGAAAATTTTGGAGTTCTTCATGTGTTCTTGGCATTCTTGTAGAAGAATGACCAACGACTACGTTTAATCCAAAACTCTAATTTAAAAGTGTTTAAAGTTGTTTAAGTAGTTTTGCAAAATCGAAGTTAAAAAATAATGACATAGATGAGTCTTTTCTCGAACGATAATAGCATAAATGAGCTAAACTTTTAACAAATAACATAAATGAAACTTTTCTCAAAGTTCAATAGTATATTTGAATCTTTTCCCTAATTTTTACCCCCACAATATCAGTAATCATACAACCACTTATCATCTCTCTCATCACAATTATCACTATCTGACCTGTGGCGGTCTATTGTGCTATCGTTCCCAAGTCAATCTTTTATCCAGACCCGTGGCGGTTGCTAGCTATCTAAAACCTATAATCACTCCTAAGAACTTAACAGCAGTGCACATGCTAGTGCTAAGGTTTGTGGTTGTCCTTGCTCTTCTTAATTGTTCTTTTGTGGAGGCAACATTATTTCTGACCTTCTTGTTTGATTTTCCCTTTCAAACTTAAGAGGTCGTCAAAGAAGGAATGATCAACGTTAATGAAAGAACTAAAGATGCTTTTTCTTAGCTAGGGCGAATTAGCATGCCCAAATTGGAACTCGATCACTATGCCGCTTCTTCTGAAGAAACTTTTTTGAAATCAAGTCTTTCAACGATGATGTAGAAATTCAGCCCCTCATAGACTGATAAATGTATCTTTATATTAACATGTTGTTATCTTTATTTTGAGATTATGTCCTTATGTTACCATACTTTCTTCTTGATATTGAAGGTGTAGTCTCGTATTGAATGTATTTTCCTGAGACTATCTTTGTTTCGATCATATTTTCATTATTCCATACCTTTAACCTCCCCCCTCTCACCCCCAGCTTTTGGGGCTTCATGTTGGTGAAGACTTGAACAATTGTTATATCCTTATTCCTCGGATGACAAATAGATGCTTATTTGATCCTTATTGTGCTTGTTAAAAACCTTGTGAGATCCAATTGGGACAAAAAATGGTTGGAGGGAAAAAGGTATAACGCACATCCTTTGGGACCCAAATGCCCTTGCCTCACTAGATAGCAATAGCGCAGTGGAAACAGCAGATCAACATACCTCCAGTCATTGTTACGAGTAGTCGAAGTCTTCAATGTTTGTTTTTCAATCCCGTAAATCTTCTCTGCTTCAAAGACTTTCTAAGCACTCAAAACCTCACTCCTAATAAATGGTTTGGAGTTTAAAGAAGTAATGTGCTTAGGGATCTTGAACCAAATGACATATATGTAGCCATACTTCCGTCAAGAACGGTTTTCAGCAGATGCTGTGATGGATAACAGTTTTTAAGGGTTATGGGAAGTTTCAAAACATGGGAAAGAAGTTACCAACCTTCAAATTAGTGGAATAATAAGTCCATGTAATACAGGCCATAATATATCAACAAAATGCTAACATTCTCCCACTTGGTATGTATATTCTAATCCCATTAATGAAATATAATACACGAATCATGGTGGTAGTTTCTCTAGAAGTGAGTAGTATCTTCCTTGTATCACAATACACTATATCTCCAAACTTTAAACCATAGTACTTAATGAATAAATCCAATTTTTATTCTAGGTCCATACTTCAGCGATATTTCTAAATATAAAACTGAATATGCACACAGTTAATAAGAAATATCATATAAAATAGTAGTTCACTAACATGAATTATTACAATGAAATTTTACATCGTAGGACTAAGTCCCATTGTGATTACAGGATCCTTAAATTTATGTGGTGGCATGTCTTTAGTTAAAGATCCGCCAACATCATTTCAACACTAACATGTTCAAAGACCACTTTCTTATCTTTAACATATTCTCTTATGGCTAGATATTTGATGTCGGTTTGCTTCGACTACCATATTTGTTATTCTTAGCTATAAAGACAACGACTGAATTGTCACAATTTAAACTTAATGGTTTAGATATGGAGTCGATAATTCTAGGGCCAGAAATGAGACTCTTGAACTATACACCATTTGAGGTAGTCTCAAAACAAGAAACAATTCATCTTCCATAGTAGAACAGTAGCCAGAGTTTGTTTGGCACTTCTCCAAGATATAGCTCCACCGACTAACATAAAATATATCCTAAAGGTGATTTTTGTGAACCAACACAACCAAAAAAGTCTAAATCAGAGTAGCCAATGATTTTCAAGTCATCTGATAATTTTTACATAAGCATGTAGTCTTTTGTCCTTGAAGATATGTTTAAGATTTTCTTTGCAATTTTTTAGAGGTCAAGACCTGGTTACTCTGATATCTGACATTCCAACAAAAATGCTATGCATGCCAGGTCTTGTACAAACTTGAGCATACATCAAGTTTCCAATAACAGAAGGATATGGAATATCCTTCAGTTGCTCCCTTTCAAGGTTGTTCTTCTAGCACTGATTCAAGTTGAACTTGTCACCCTTAGCAATAGGAGCTACACTTGGTGAACAATCTTTCATTTGAAAGCTCTCTAAATTTTTATTGATATAGGAATCTTGAGAAAGACCTAAGGTACCTTGACATATATCTTGATGAATCTTAATGTCAATGGCATAAGATACATCACATGTCTTTCGTATCAAAATCAAGCCAATGGTTTGCTCGGGTACAACAATAGTTCTGGGTGCTTGCCATGCCCAGGATGTAGTCTCGAAGTAGATAATTTTAGTTTTTGATTCTCTCTTACTTGTTTTTTAAGCTATTTCTTTTTCGTACGTTAGTAAGTAAGCATTTAAACGACCATCTTTCCGCGGATAAAAGACTAGAGTAGGCCCCATAGAGATGTTGAATTCGAATTGTGTTTGTGCATATGCTTTGCTATAGCTAACTGAGTTCTTGTTTTAAAGTGTCTGTGTTGCTGATATCCCATTGTCCATAAGTGTCAGATTTGCTTCTCTTAGTGTTTTATATTGTCACACCCCGGAAGGGTACCCTTGGTGTGGTTAACACTTAGAGACTATTACTAATCTCTAAGTGAACCACTTGGCCTGATCACATATTCATTTAATCAACAGTGGAAGACATCAATAATCAAAGAATAACTCAATAGAAATATGAAAATCAAATCTCTATAGAAAAGGTCATAGGTCAACCAATCAAGTTAATCCAATCACAAAAATAGTAAGAAAGAAACTAGCCAAAAACACTATTCAATCAATAGTTCAACAATCTAGTCTATGAAGTCTCTATCCATCTGTCTAAATGGTGTCAATGACAAGTTCATGACTACCTCATATCAAAATAAAAGTACTAAACTCAAAAGCAAGAAAAATAAGTGGGGTATCCTTCGAATGTAGGGGAGGACTCACCAATCAGCTGAATACGAAAGGATCCTCAACGAAGTGTTTCTTGATGATCTCTAGTATCTGTTTCTGCATTATAAAACGATACAGGCCTAAATAGACATCGATACATGGAATATACAAGTATGTAAAATGGCAGAATGAAGTAGACATCAAGTTAGAATAACATCAACTCAAATACTCAAGTCAAGAAGTAAGAAACTCAATCAGGATGTCAAAAGTCTAAAGTAAGAATATAGTTTAGACAAAGACCAATCATATATAATTCAATCCAATTAGGAACCTTTTTAAGGCAAAAAAAAAGAAGACCTATATCAGTCGTGGATTAAGTGTAGGAGGCATGGTAAAAGTTTGGAATGCCCCTCATTAAAATTTCAGCTGACAAGAAAAAAATTGAACTGTGATGGAGCAGGTCCGCGTCCTAGACTTGTTCCGGGTTAGTTCATTTTTTATGTAACACATAAATCGCACCCGTCGAATGAGTTTTATGTGTAAAGTGTGAGAATGACCCATTTTGGGTATCTCCACGACACAGAGGTGTCACACACCTTGCTGGAAATCACATTTTACCCCGAAAAATTATTTTTTGCTCCAGTTGACCTAAAATTCAACCGAGACCACTTTTTCACTCAATTTTTTGAATTGATCATGATTCCAATCTCAGATTTTCCAAAAAGAAAAAATGGAATGATGTGTTATGTGAGAAATCTCTCATCTAGGGGTATCTTGATAATTTTTCAAGGTGTGACATATATGCCTTCCCAGTATTTTATTATGAGAAAAGAGCTTATGTAATATTTATAACCCAATTGGTCTGACCTGATTCTCTAATATGTTTACTTTGTCTGTTGTGCTTTAAGAAACTATCATAACATAGGTTGAGCTATGCATGCAACGGTTTGTCATTATCAAAAAGGGAGAAATTTATTAGATCGAGAAAGATTTTAATGATTGACAAATAGAAGAATAGATGAAAGGAGCAGGCTACTATGACATGTTGTTATTAGATCGAGTCTGACTGGGATTAAGAGAAGGTCAACCATGCAAAGCAATGGATGAAGTGCATTTATGACCAGAGTCCAGTTTCATAAAGTTTCCTATATTAGAGAATTCCTACATGAAAAGAAATCTCAAAGAAAGGTCGCACTATAAATAGAATCCTATAAGGAAAAGGAAGAATATGTACAAGAACGCCGACTCAAACTCAAAGAAGGAAGGTGTCGCGTACTAATTTGACAAAGAAGGTGGTGCACTTACACATAGAGTTACAAGAAGAACACCATCAAATATAGGGAGTTTACATTTAAGAGAGTTCTAACTGGAGATGGAAATGCAGCCAATGCAAGGAAACAAGATTGAAGCATCTGATCCATAGGCTTATGCTTTGTAGTTCTTAAGTCAAGTTTGCTTGCATTGCGTTTTATCGAGTTGTATCTTTCAAGTTTTCTAGATCTAGTGAGGTATAAACTAAAGGAACTAGTCTTCAAGTGGGTGTGACTTGAAGACTTGGGAACATAAACTTTGGGAAGTTTGTGTTAAAGTTTAGGAATCAGAGTTAGTTCCTAGGATTGCAAGGGTTGTAATTTAAATTCATAACAATAGTCAAGGATAATTATTGATTCATAGTTTAATTCCTTAGGTCACAAAATTTGTAATCTTAAATTTATTGAGGCTCAGAATTTAGTGAATTTAAAGTTAAATCCTACAAAGATATAAATTACAGTTTTTATCCTTTATGAGTGGATGTTTTTCATAATAAAGTATCGTGTTATCACTTAACGAAGAATTAGTACTCGATAATGAAACAAATAGAATAAAATGTTCCTTAGCCAAATTAGAAGGTCAGTAGTCCATTAGAGTGGTTTGAACCAGAGTTTCACATTACCCTGGCCACTATTGTTTCCCACAGGTGGTTCCTATGTAACAACAATATTTAAACAACATATTTGTCATTTTTATCCATCATGCTTCCTCTTGTAATCTCAAAAAGGTCATATTTACTCCGATGACGTTAAATTGTCATGTCCTCATGTATATATGTCATTTTCTTCTAACTTTAGGATCGTGTTTCCCCTGGTACTCTAAAAGATGTCATGTTTATCCCTACGATGTTAAATCCTCATGCTCCACCTTAATTTTTTATGTGATTTACGGGGCATATATCCCCCCAATTAATTTACTAACTTATTTGATAAATGGTCTAATAACTCATTTAATAAATGGGCTATCATATTTTTTCCCCTATTTTTTCTCTAATTAATGGGCTAATAGATTTCATTGAAAAAAAATATATTCCATAAATTAGAGAAGAAACTTAAGGTGGAAATGAAATTTGATGTCGTAGAGCTAAATATGGCCTTTTTTTAAAAGTATAACGGCAAATATTAGAGTCGTCGATATGGGCTATGCCCATTGGGCCAACCTGGACTAACTCGTGATTTAACAGGGCTAGACTATGATTTTTGGAGTCCATTTAAAAAATAGGCTTTTTAGCTCGGCCCAAATAAGCCGATTTGTAGGGCTTTTGCAATATGGGTTGGGCCAGTCTGTGGACTGAATTAAAAAATAATAAGATAAAGTATTAAAAATAATAAGAGTTAAAACTCAAAGTTCATTTAAAAATTTCAAATATTTAAATTTAGATACAACTTATGTTTTTATAATATGTACTCCCTCTGTCTGTCTTTACTTGTCCCTTATTTACTTGACACAGGGATTAAGAAACAATAAATTATAGGGGTAATTTTACTAAATCACCTTTTGAATATAATAAATACAATCTCTTTAAAAATCTAACAGGAAAATAATTATAATTAATGATAAAGGTAGACTAGGAATTAAGTGTGAAATTATTTTTTGATTTCATAAAGTGGAAAAATATTGTTGGACATGTCAAAATAGTATAGTGGACAAGTTAAGATGGACGGAGGGAGTAATAGTAACACTAATACTATGTAATGTTGTCTTGTTGCTATTTATTTTAATATTTTAAATTTATAAAAAAAATATGCTAATAAAAATATGGGCTGACCCGACAAGGTCCGCAACCCACGTACTAATGGGCTGGACTAGCTATTTTCTGACCCACCAAGAAAAGTTCCAAAGCCTGTATGGGTTAGATCGGATGGGGAGGATTAGCCCGTATTGACAATTCTAGCAAATATGATCCCAAAATTGAAAGAAAAGGGCAACTATATTGAGGATATGAGGATTTAACGTCGTAGCGATAGAGTACAAGAGAAAATATAATGCTAAAGTTGGATGAAAGCGATAAATATATTTTAAAAGTATAACGAAGGACTAATATGGCTTATATGTGAGATTACAAGAATAAATATAACCTTGGTAAATTTATATGAGCTCAAAGACATACATTATTAACTTAACTCATTAGATCCAATTGTTAATTAGCAGCCTGAATAACGGGAGAGTAGTAAGTAAAGCAAATGAAATGAGTAAGAGAGTGAAGCGTATGGAGTTTCAAGCTTCATTGTTGTTGCAGAGACTAGCTCCGGTAATGTTCGAGGGCCAAAATGTTTAGAGGCCGCAGACCAAATAAGTAAGGTAAATCAAACTTGAAGCTCAAGAATAAGAGTGTAATTATTGTATTTCTTCAAAATTAAAATATCTTTATAAATGAATAGAGCAAACTATTTATACGTCATAATGATGATGAGGCGTCAGCCAATAAGAAAACTCCATTTGAGCCCTACATGTATTGTGACCAATGGTAGAAAGCCACCCCACGTTAGGGCTACCATCCAATATTCATGCCATGTTTAGACGACCAGTAGGACATCGTTTGTACACTTTCCTGTCAGTCTCGTTGTCCACATCATTGTGGTACAAATCCTCCCTCATCTGTTTTATATATATCTTAACAAATTCTCGGCGAAGTTTTTTCTTGTGTCTTTCAGAAATGTCCTCTTAGGGATGGCAATGAGAAGGGGCGGGATAGGTACGGAGATGGTTTAAAGCTACACAGCATGGGATAAGTATAAATTTATGTGGGGTGGGACGAAAGTGGGGTAGATTGAAGTAATTATTTTTAAAATTAATGTAGGGCCGAGCAAATTACGGGTTTATGCAAGGCACCAAATAGGAATTCGGAGAAAATTAAATCTTTATAACTAGTAAAATTCAAAGATATAAACTTTTTATATTAAATTTTGACTTTAATTTTAACTTTTCTTTTGAAAAAAAAAAGAGTTAAACTAAACGTGTCCAGTACTAAATTGTTATTTGTTGAAATATTAAATAGAAACAATTTATTAGTGATTAAAAAGTAGTGATTAATAAATAATTGTTGAAATGTTAATTAAAAATAATTAATTAGTTATTAAGATGTTAATTAGGGAAAAATGAGTATAATATTATGAATTTATGCAAGATTGATTCATATAGTAATGTTTAATAGCCAAAATTGGTTTACAAAAGAGTGAAGTAGGAGAAGTTTGTCAATACATTCTACACTTCAAATATTTTAAGAAAAACTGACTGGCTAGCCGCCTTACAAATTTTTTATTGTTTTGTATTTGGAAAAGTATTGTTATTATTACGCTGTTCGAGACAAATTTGAAGATGGACAATTTTAATGTTATGCCTATTTGAATATAGATATGAATATATGATGTTGGAAGTCAAGTAATGGTGGAAGGAAAATGCCATACAATTGAATAAGAATACCAATTGTTTTATTTGCAAAACATAGTTATTATTTCAGTTTTCTCTTAAAGAATGAGTTATCCTGTTCTTTGGAAAAATCTCTGTCTTTTTTTTTTTTTTTTTTTACAGAGAAGGGTCTAAAATACTTCTCAATTATTTGAATTGGAACAAAACTATCTTTAATCCATCTTTCGGTCCTTAAATGCCCTTGACGTCAATTTTTTGGCTCAAAAATATCCTCGATATTAACCTATTGGCTCATATTTACCCTTATTTTTAACAATTCCTCTAAAATAAAACTATTAAATATTTATTTATTATATTGCCTAATTTGATTTTTCAAATTAAACCCTGACTAAACCCCTTCACGAGCTTTACAGGTCAATTAGTGTTACAAGCCTCTCTCACAGGCAACTCATGAATCACATGCTCACAAAGCAAATAGAGTAACAAAGAAGGTCCCCATATAGGTTAAATTGTACAATAAACCCCCATAAGGGAATTGCAATAAAATCAACAATCTCAAATCATATTATGATTCCATCCCAAAACTATGATATAAGAACGAACAATTACCCAATCTCAATCTCAAAGAAGGATAGTCAAACCTATTTCACGGATAAAAAAATTCTCTCGAGCACTCTATGGAAGCTTTAACCTCAAATATTGACTCCAAAATGATTTCCAACAATCAAGAATAGAAAGAATTCATCAAAAAGAGTCCAATGATACTCATATTGCAAAGTTTAAGATTATCCAAAAATGCCACGGGCAAAATTAGAATTTGATTTGATAATTAGGTTCTACATATCAATAGTTCATTTGAAAAACCCATTAAAATCGAGCAAGAAATGAATTTGAAATTATGAAACTATAAAATTTGAAATTTGGAGAAAAAACCAAAATTCACTTTTGAAATTTTGATTGTTTGAAGAATTTAGAAAGTAAAATTAATAGAAATAATTTAGAATTGAGTTAGAAACTTATCCACATGAATTCCCGCAAGAAATCTCTCTCAAGCTCTCAAGGTGTTGAAAATGGTTAAATAATAAAAAAGAAGAAGAAATTCTGAAATAACGGATGTTTCAGCAAAAAAAAAAACAGATTGTTGAACGCGCGTTGACTGGGCTCAACTTCTACCAACACCCTCAAAATATCTTTGTGACACCTAGAACTCATCTGAAGCCTTGTAAGTATGAACCAATAGTCCAAATTGATCATAAAATACTACGGAGCCAATAAAATTGTCAAATTTTTGAAAAAAAACTTTTATGACAATAATAATCCTACAAGTCTCTCTTAGGCCTAAAACTCAACTTTTAGCCTATATACTCAAAACGAATCCTAATTTCTCAGGGGTCTACCCAACTATTTCATATAGACCAAAGTCAACGTTTCAAATGCAACACAATAGACAGAATCACCATGCAACACCTGGATCTCAGAATGTTGATCAAAGTTAACTATCTCAATAAAGTTCCAACCAAGATCTCAAAATTATCAAAATATCTTCCCGATCGCATCAAGAACCGTACAAACTATTCCCAAAATACAAACAAAGCATGAAACCCCTAAGAAAAGGGCAAAGTGATCATTTTACGTGAATAAGTAATTTCTCGAAAATTGAAACATGACACTGTGAATGAATTATTTAGAAAGTAACTTTTAGCGTCATTGAGTAGAGTCAGAAAATTGTAAGATTTCTTGGTCATGCTTTGAAAAGTAGTTATCTTTATTTTTATATTTTATGTTATAATTATTGGAGATTTTTTTAAGAAAAAATTCTTCTATACCACTTGAGTATTTGGTGAAGTGGATGACATTTTTCTCCTAATAAATTTTTTTAAATTTGAGTCTTAAAACTTGATAAAGATCCTGTTAAGAAGCAATTTCTCATTCATGGATCTTTCATTGGAAACACAATTTTAAATTAGTTAAACCATTTAATATTTAATATTGGATAGATATACACACAAATAAAGAAGAAAATGTTATGCATTGCTGTAATATGTTGTTCGAGACAAATTTGACGACAGATAATATAAAGTAATGTCTGTTTGAATATAGATATGATGCTGGAAAGCAAGTAATGGTAGAAGGAAAATGCCATACAATTGAGTCAGAATACCAACATTTTCCCATTATTTTTAGACAAATTGAGTGAAGTTTGAGGGAACATGTCATATATAATTGACTAACACTTTTTCTTTTCTGTTTGTTTTATTAACAAAACATATATTATATTATATCATTTTAGTTTTCTTGTAAGGATTGGAGCTACCTTGTTCTTTCTTGACAGAATCTATGTCTCTTATATTATGTAATTTTGTTATAGTTTATCTTGTACGTGGTCTTTGGATATGGATAAAATAACAAAATTATTTAGTATCATTAAAATTACTACAATAAGCATTGATTTTTCTGAAAGTAAAATATAGGATCATTTAGTTATGATTGGAAGATTGTTGGATTTTTAATTAGTTATCATCATTTAATTTAATTACCATCAAAATATCTGACACAACTTCAATCCGTTGTGAGTGACACCCACACTAATCCTTCGATGGGAGAAATAACTAACAAACCAATCCGTAGTTAACTAAGTAACTAAGATAACAATTGAAAATAATAAAAGATTAAGTTCCCATAAGCAAAATTCATTCTCACAAACATCTGCAGAAACATTCCCCCTAAAAACTAAAAGGCGTGTATCAAAGGAAGGATGATTGAGTTGTCTATGTTAATACTAAGGATTAGTAGGCTTATTTGCTTATTAAGGCTCTTACTAAAGCTCAACATGATTATTTGATGAGCAAGCTTGGAGTCTTCAATGGTCTACAACCTCTATCTTGAACAAGAGTATTAAACTCTAACTAGCTTAGAGGTAATTAGTTAGTTTCATTGTTAGTGGTGTAGGCTGTGTTAGTGCCAATAGTGTCAACTATATTGACAACTGTATTAAATGTGTTAGTGCCAATACTGTCGACTATATTAACAACTGTATTAAATTAGTTGATAGACATTTTAGTTGTGGAAGTAAGTTCTGAAAGTTATGTATATATAGGACTCAATCGAATGGTAACACCTTGAAAATTTCTAAGCTAAGATTCAAACTTTTCTCTTATGTGTATGAGATCTGTTGAGTGAGGTTTTGATGATTAACAAACCTACTCGAGGACCAGGTCGACAATCAGATTGACTTGTAGAGAGTTGTGTGGGATACAACTGTTAAAGTTGATTTGGTTGGTGAAATGTCACCTTCATTTGTACTAATGGACCAGTGGTTCTTTGAGGGTTATCTTGACAATATAAAAGGAGTATGTCCAAGGAACAAAAATTGACTTTTGGAAAAATCACAAACTGAATATTCTTGTTGTTCTAAGAGTTCTCCTTTGACTCCTATTGCGAAACTCAACATATACGTACGAGGGACCTGATAGAAGAAGTCTATAGTTTCCTTTTATGTATGTTGTGTGTTGTAACATTGTAAGATCATTTCCTATCTTATAAAGGAAAACTGATCATTATTGTGTGTTGTGATTGTTGACTGTAGTTCTCTTGGCGTGTTTTAGGCCTTGAGGTGTGTTGGGTAGAAGTCTAACTTCATCTAGGTGGTGAGAGTATAGACTTGTATTGGTTTTTTGTTGCTCATGTCTTATGACTGGGGTTGCAAGTGGGAATGGTGAGAGACTGAGACAGATAAACCGTGTGTATTGTATTTGACTACTTTGCTCATTCATTTAGTGAATTTTGGGTGTTGGAAATCCTGTTGGACAGGTCGTGATTGTTCCTTCCTTGAGCAAAGAGTTTTTCCACGTTAAATCTTGTGTGTGCTGTTCTTGTTGACCTTCTTTATTTAGATTCATGTTTTTACTATTTCAAGGGACCTAGTCCCTGACTATAGTGGACACATATTTATTCAACAAGTGGTATCAGAGCTGAAATCTCTAAATGATTCACACCTAGAGATATTTTTGTAAAGTATGGCTACTCCACTCAGTCTTGAAGAAGGAAATTATTCATTAGACCACTCAGATTCAATGGTCAGTTTTATGGATGGTGGAAGAACCGTATGCATGACTTCCTTATGGCTGAGGACGGTGAGTTGTGGGACATCTTTCTTGATGGACCATATATTCCTACTGTCGAAGTAAAAGAAGGTGAGATAACCATAGTTGTTCCTAAAACAAGACAACAATACACTGAAGCAAATAAAAAAATAGAAAAAAACTACAAAGCAAAGAAGTTGATTGTCTGTGGAATAGATGTTGAGGAGTATAACAGAATCTCAGTCTATGAGTCTGCCAAAGAAGTCTGGGATTGCTTGAGAAATGCACATGAAGGGACGGAGCAAGTAAAGGAGTCCAAGGTAGATATGATGACATCTCAGTATGAAAATTTCATTATGAAGGAAGGAGAGTCCATACATGATATGCACACCAGGTTCACAGCTATAACAAATGAGTTGAAGTGTTTGGGTGAACCAGTCAGTTAGAACAAACAGGTCAAAAAGATCCTAAGGGTTCTACCTAAGTACTAGGAAAGCAAGATAGATGTTATAACTGAATCAAAGAATCTGAAGACCCTAACCATGGACGTTCTCATTGGAAATCTTCAAACTCATGAGCTCAACAAGCAACGTGATTTGGCTAAAAGAGAAGGCAAGAAGGACAAATCTCTGGCTATTAAGTTCGCTCACAGTGATGATGAGGTTGATGGTGTGGATATGACTTATCTTACCAAGAGATTTAAGAAGATCATAAAAAGGAACCATGGGTTCATGAAGAAAGGTAACACAAGAAGATTTCAAAACAATGTGGAGTTGTGTCATAGGTGTGGAAAATTGGGACATTACATCAGGAAATGTCCTAAAGGCAAGGCTGATTTCAAAAACAACTCAAAGTTTGGATATGACAAACGAAAGGACCAGGTCCCTAAAAAGTTCAGAAGAAAAGTTGTTGCAAATAAGATAGTGATGAAGACTTTATGAGTGTGAGGCAACTCATCCGGTGATTCAAAAGAGGGAGAGCAACCTGAAGATTCCTCTATGATGGCTGTGAAGGACGATGATGAGATTTTTGACAATTTATTTGCCTTTATGGCATAGTCTGATGATGAAGCAGAGGATGAGGTAACTTTGCTTGATCTAAAGAAAAATTTAGATCTTTATTCCACTAAGAAATTAAAGAAGCTTGCTTGTGTTCTAATTGACTCTATTTGTGAACTTACTACTGATAAAGATTTGTTAAACAATAGCATTGATGTCTCTCAAGATGAAAAAATAACTTTAACAAATCAAATATCTGATCTTGAAGAAAAGATTTTGGCTTTGAAAGATGAAAAAATGAGCTTCTGAATTTGTTGGAAGATAAGTCTACATCATATGTCAAATTCAAGAGTAAAATCAAGGAGGATGAACTTGCTCTTGAAGATAAATTGAAGGAATCTGACTTGAAACTAATGCTTTCATTAGAGAGAAAATGCGGTGTTGGAGAAGGACCTGGTCAAGAACGACTTAAACAAGTCATTAAAATGGACCAATTCATCTAATCTTTTGGGTGAAATGACCAACCACAAGAGAAATGAGAAAAAGGGATTAGGATATGTGAACAAAATTGATCCTCCCTACAATCCCCATAACAAATATGTATCTATTACTAACAATTTATTATGTTTACATTGTGGTAGAAATGGCCACCTTAAGGGCAGCTGTGATGTTCTCCAAAGAACTCTGAAAAGGCAGCAGTCTGACTACTCTGAAAGAAAAGGTGTGAATGAGGGACCTGGTCCCAAGTCAAAATAGAGTAGCAGATCCTTGCCTGGATGGACCAAGAAAGTTTTGATCAAACCTCTATCTCATTATTGGAAACTCAGACTGAAGTGGGTTCCCAAAACTAACAAATGATTTTGTGCAAGAATAGTCAGGAGGAAGCAGTCAATATTGATTCATAGATAGTGGATGCTCCAAACATATGATTGAAAGGACTAAAAACTTTCTCTCATTGAAAGAAATTCAGGGTGGCAGCCTGTAGTTTGGTGATGGACATAAAGGGTACATTATGGGAATAGGCAAAATAGGAAAGAATCTTGAGAAAGCTATTGAGAATGGGTACTATGTTCATGGTCTTTATTTTCTATGTTTTTGCTCAATTATGCTATCTCATGTACCTAGAATTTTTTACTTGTGGTTATTCTCTCCGTTTACTGTCTAAATTTTTAATGATGCCAAAAGGAGAAAGATAGCTTAATTAGGGAGCAATACATTCAGGGGGAACAAGACTAGGATGTCAAAGGGAACAAATGCATATGTAAATGGGGATAACAGTTTGTCATCATCAAAAAGGGGGAAAAATGTTGAGTGAGGTTTTAATGATTTATCTTTAAATTAACTTCCCTAAGTCTATCCTATAGCCTAATAACCCCCATTAATGCATAAACCTCTAAAAAATATCAAAATTTTCACGTTCTAATTCTCCCGAGGAAGAAGCTAGGGTTCTTCATCTTCAAGCCCCAATATAAGGTACTGAGTGAGTGCTTTATTTTCAGGTATGTAAGGCTAACTAAAGCTTAGATTATGTTCTTTCATATGCCCCATATATAGGATTGATTGAATTGTGAACTAATTGAGTCTTCCATGAATGTTTTCTTGAAATCTTTCTTAAATTCTAGTATATTCTTACATAATCTTGCATGAATGATAGTTTGTATGAATAAAACACTTATAATAGATGATTACATGTTTCTACATGAATCCTAGATGATTATATGTGCATTCAGGTGATTGGTGAGTCCTTCCCTACTTTCGGAGGATACCATATATATCTTCTAACTTTGAGCTTAGCCCGTTCTATTTTGATTTGAGATAGCCATGGACATGTCGTTGACATCACTTAGACAATAATGATAGAGGCTTCATAGACTAGATAGTGATGGATTGTTTTGATGTCTTTAACTCTTGACTAGTTCCCTTTTTACTGGTCTCATGATGTTGGATTTTGATTGGTTGCTGGTTTTAAAATCTTTATTCTGTTTGATCATTGATTAGCTCACTAGTTTGTAGTCTAAATATCTAAACTAAGTCTTTTGCTATATGATTAATGATATAATCAGTTCAAATGATTCGTTTGGGGACCAGAAATAGTTTTTGAATAGTGGTCATGTCAAAGGTACCCTTCCGAAGCATGACACAAATAATGACAAGCAAATTTTCATTTTCTCAAGATCATTCACTCCCCCATTATCTCTTCTTCCTAGATTCCTCTCTAATGATGCATTTAAATGATGCTCGTCAAGATTAGAGCAGAAATATTTTATGCTACTTTCTCTGTTTAAAAAAAATGATCTGGTTTGACGTGGTACGAAAATTAAGAAAATAAAAAAGATTTTTCAGTTTTGTGCTTCTAAATAAAGTTATTTCAAATATATCAAAATACATTTTAATTTTACGATCTTAATATGCCACGTGAAAAACTGAAATTAAAATATAGCCAAACAAGAAAAGACATCATTCTTTTTTAAACAGAATAAAAAGAAAAGAATTTTTTTTTTTCAAATGGAAAAAATAATATATAGATATTTTCTTTTTTAAAATGAATAAAATATATGGATAGGACATGACACTTAGCCGTCTAAACAGCTATAAACTAACACAATTTATTTTTAATTCTTTTGTCTGACTAGTTTTTCACAATTATCTATGTGTATTATTCCCTCAAACTAATGCACCTAAAAGGAGGATTATGCTATTAAAACTTGACTCTGATGAGTGGTCTCCTTAATTTATTCTTAAGCATTGTTTTTGTCTGAATTTGTTTTTTTACTAAGCTAAAAGACAACCTTAACAAAGTTTAAATATGGAGATAAAATGAGATTGCAAGTATCTTTATTTTTAATAAAAGGATTTTCAACCACAGAAAAATTTATCACTTATTTTAGATCACGCATTTCAATTTTTTTTTCTTTTTTAAACTCCACGCCAAGTGAAACTAACTCATAGAATGGAACTGAGGGAGTATTAGTGGAACATAACATGTGATAGAAGCTTGATTACCGTTTTTAGGAGATTACTATAATTATAATAATTATTAAAAAAATAATTCGTGTGTAATTACCTAGCAAGGTACTTCATTATGCAAAACATTTTTATACGGTTAGTATTTAGAACTTAAACTAAAAATGATATAATATATTGTTGATAGATATATCCCTTTTCTAACAGCTTAAGCGTTCAAATAAATGAAAATATAAAATTCTAAAGACACAATATAAAGGGAGTGTTGTTTTGTACGCCAAAGGAAGAAGGAAACCAGTTGCAGAGCTAGAAGTCCAAATACAAATCCAATTACTCAGTAACTTTTCCTCAAATAAGTATATTTACATAAAGAAATTCATTATATATATATATAGTTGAAATGTTGAATCCACCTGGAAAAGGAATACTAAGAAGTCTATAAAGACAAAGGAACCTTTTCATTGGGAAAACCAATACTTTAACACTACAAAAATAGAAAGCCTAGTCTTCAAAATGGCACTCTCTCCCTCAATACTCAAATCTCTAACAACTTCAATGGCCAAATCAACTCCAAAATTCACACAAACTGCTCTTGGTTGGGCTGCTCATGATTCCTCTGGCAAGTTGACACCATTTATGTTCAAGAGAAGGTTTCTAATAATATTTCTTAATTATTTCATACACTTTATTACTTCAACAAGTACTATATAATTAAGTGTATTATATTGTTTTCCTAGTTTTTGGAATTTCTAACAATAATTGTGTTCACCATCTTTCTTGAAATTATATGTTATGAAATTGTAGAGAAAATGGTGTTGATGATGTGACAATCAAGATCTTGTATTGTGGGATGTGTCGTACTGATGTGCACTTTGCCAAGAATGATTGGGGCAACACAGTCTATCCTATTGTCCCTGGGTAATTACTTTTGTTGATAATTCTTTTAGTAATTCATTTTACATATAACATAAGTATGTTATTATTGTCGTTTTAATTTATTTGTCTTATTTTGACTTGACATGAAGTTTAGGAAATTAAACAATTAAAAACTTTTGAATCTGTAGTCATATATCAAACACACTATAACGTCTTTTACTCTTATGATCTTAAATAAGTTATATAGAAAGTTAGAATTAAAGAATTCCCAAAAAACGAAATTGACATTATTCTTTTTGAAATAGACTAAAACTGAAAATAGGGCAAACACATTAAGTCGGAGGAAGTACTAATATCTTGTGCAAATGATATTTTTTTCCTCAAACCTTTATGATTGAACTAGACTGGATTTATCAAGAATAAGTAGTCTAAAAAAGTTCATCTCGACGAAATGTTCACAAATCTTAAAATTCAAAAGATGTTACATAAATTGGAACGTAGAAAATACTATTTTACAAGTTTACTAATGGATATATGTTTCTCATAGCTAGAGATTTACCTATATATAATTAAAGCTTGCAAGTCATGACATATTATTTTATATCATTATCAATACATAAAACTCAAATTATTTTATGTTTTTTCATGTTAGGTATGAAATTAGTGGAATAATAATTAAGGTGGGAAGCAATGTTGTGTCAAAGTTCAAGGTAGGGGAAAGAGTAGGAGTTGGATATGTATCAGCTTCATGTTTGGATTGTGAGCTTTGCAATGGCTTCCAAGAGAACTACTGTGACCAAATGAGACCTGTCTATAATAGCATGCATTGGGATGACACTCCCACCTATGGGGGTTACTCCACAATTTTGGTTGCACATCACAGGTAATTCATTTGACACTTATCTCTAAATTAAAACAGAAAAAGTAACTTCTATTAATCTTGTCATTATGAAAAGAAAGAATCTTTGGATTGGGATCCATATACCTCAAGTAGCATTTAAATAACTTTTCAAAAAATGTTACAAATCTAGTTGCACCCAATGGTGTGACCAAGCATTTGTAGAAATGGCTTTTTTATTATTATTTAGATTTTGTCTCTATTATCATTAGATTTGATTGAAAGAAGAAAATTTTATTGAACTACTTTCAAAGAGAATTGCACCTACTAGTCTAATTGAGACATAATTTATTCTGTCATCTCTTTTTACTTGGCCAAATTTTAAATGGGTGGTGATGGAAAATAATATTTTCTCCGTTTTAATTGATATGATATAGTTTAATTGGATTTAAAATTTAAAAAATATAGAATTTTTTTATATGTTTCAATTTTACTCTTAAAATAAATGAACTTTTAAATAGAAGATGGACATTTTAATGAATAAATTGGATCCAACATGGATCAAATGTTAATGATATCATTAAGTATTTTGTTAAATAATGAAATACTGTTGTAGAATAATTTCTCTTAGTTGTAGAATAATTTGCCCATGTGAAGGCATGGGTGGATTTATGAAAAGAAAT
>JBCEWC010003095.1:0-31597 GCA_038996855.1 Solanum aculeatissimum | reverse complement strand
AGGGGTTTAGGAGACCTTAGGGTACCAAAAAGGGGCTTAAGGAAATGTTAAATCACAAAAATACCATTAATAAAACATAACTTTCCTAGACTAAGCAGAGTGAAACGGCAGCTACAGTGCCTGTTTCACTATACACGAGTCGTTCAACCCTCCATCAACCAACACTTAGACAAATATTTAGCGCGAACTCTCGGAGGACTTTCTGTAACACTTCACGAATAACTTGATGGACCATTTGGGGTGTGAATGTCCGTGTAATGGTCCCGTGAACCCATACTTATTCCCCTAAATACGTCCATGGCTTGGCCTAGCCACTGTCCAACATGACGGGATAGTGGACGAGCCGTCCAAGGTCTCGTTACCCTATACTTGTCTTAGGGCTAGTTCCAGGATACCCCTAGCTCACTGGACCACTTGAAGATACCCTAGACGGACCGTGAAATGTTTCATGGTCTGTGTCCCTGTCCTTGGCCATTTTCCTGAGCCTACTCCAATGTCTTCCAGATTTCGAACAGTCTCACTGTTTGGGCCATATCTCCCTCATCCAAACTCCAAATTGAGTGAAACTAGTTGTGTTGCAAATATAACTCAAAGAGATTCAATTGTATATGTAGTAGCCCATATGGTACATCCCACAACAACAGTTATGACTGTTTGAAGTACACTGCCGAAACTGTCCCTTTAGGCCACCAACTAGCCCAATTTGCATTCGGCCACTTAAACTCAACCCGTGGATACCAAAACTCAACCATGACTAGTCTTACATCATATAAGGCCAATCATAAGTAGATTTAAAAAAATTTGAGTTGTTACAAAAGTATACACAATTAAATGAGAATACCAATAATACCAGACGTTACTTATCCCAAATATACATATAATCCTCGAGAAATACCTTATAAGCCATCAAATTATCATAATTACCCAATTGATAAGTCTCAAATCACCACATAATCTATCAAATTATTTCAATTCACAAGATCTCATCTCAATTAATTGATAGCATCACAAATTTACTCAATATTTTGCATAATCGGGATCACATTTATCAATAATCCATCATGTCAATGCATCCACTCATGATTCAGTCTAGATCTCACAATAACCATATAAACATGATCAATAACTCAAATCTAGTCCCAAAAGGGTTAGCCGAACCTACCTCAAAGCCAAAATAACACTCGGACAAGATTTCAATCAACTAGATTGTCACAACCTAAGCCTAGGGCCTAGATGTGACAAGGTGAATGGTAAATTCAAAGGAAACCCAAACTAGCCTCTTACATATCATTGGCACATCCTTATTTATGGAAGCTTAAATTAAGGAGTAAACAAGTAGTAAATAATTCTAGGAGAAATAGGACTTTGGATTCAAGCTATGGGGATGCTTAGGGAAGAAGATTTTCACGAGTCACATAGCAAATAATATCTAAGGGGCAGGTAAGTAAGACTCACGCTATGGGGGTATTTCCGGAACTTGGGACTTTCATCTCTTCAACAACATACAATAAGCATAAAAGGGGAGAAGGGGACTAAGGGAAGTCATTAATAGAATATAAAGACATAATAGGAGTCGAGTTCAATACATAATAGTCATATCCAACCACACCTCTACCATGAATGGAACGGCGGCCAAGATATTCTTCTGGGCTTACCCTCAATGTGTAAATATCCATAAATACATAAGACTTAATTAAGCATGAAATTAAAGTGTATGTTGTAACCATAATGGAGGACTCACCAAATAAGTCTTCAAGTAATCCAGCTAGCCATGTGGAGGAGGATGAATAGGAGCTCCGGTCCCTACATGGTAAGATCATGTAGGCAAAGGAGTTTGCATTAGTACTTGGAATGTACTAAGTATGTGGGGTTCAATGCAAGCAAAGAAACATAGTATAACATTACAAGATGCATAACTATAATCAATAGATAAGGGATCAATATGACATGCATGGATAGTGGTTAAGTTAAAACATGCATAAAGATAATCAAACTTGCATAGCATACATACATATGTGGGAGGATACCCTAACCGACATATAAGACCAAGCGAGTTACTACTTGGAATTCTGATGCTTGACCCCCCACCAGAAATAAGGCAGTCTACTTGCAAGGTAAACCAAACATGACCCCATATAATGGTTAAACTTGACCTAGTTGGATCCACTAGTCAAAGTCCCATTTAGGGAGCATAACATGAACATATGGTGGCACATAGTTAAGAAACCAAGGTTTTGTATAAGGACCCCTTAGGTTGAGTCCCCACCTTAAGACTCATTCTGTGCTAAGTCTAGTCCCACGGAATACTTGACATAATCATAAATATCATTATAACTTTAAAGACTTGTAACATCGTGATAACATGGAAATAGTAGCGCATTCATATACTTGACCCCTACAAGTGAGCGTATACCTTATACTAGAGGGTAAAAACATTCATAAACTTGATCCCTTCTAGTGGCATAGCTTTACACGTGAAGTTAGGACTTGCAATATACTTAACCCCTTCTAGTGAGTTGTAGTTGCACATAAGGGTAAAACACTTATTGTACTTGACCTTCTCATGTCAACATTGGTGAGTACATAAGTGTATAACACTTATCATACTTGACCCCTTCATGTAGGCAATATTCATTCTCAAGAGGGTAGAATATAGTATAAGGATTCAATATTTTCTTATAAATCATAGGAACTTTTCATGAGTTCAATACATGCATAGGAGTCCACATAGTTATCATCTCATGCTTGTCTTGAAAATCATTTAATAATATTTATCATGTAAATTTAGTAGAACATGGTCGGTGAATGCATATATACTCAAAATCATGTAATTTAATAGTATAACTCATGGAGAATATAAATTCATTTCACTTCAAGAATTAAATAAATCAACCCACCAATGTAGTAGAAAGGAACCCCAATTTAATATCATGAAATTCATCTTAAAACTCATCATCTTTATAGTTCATATCATGCATGGGTTCAAGAATCATAATCTAAATCATGGAACAAGCCTTAAATAAATATTCATGCATAAATAGTCAATACTTGAAGAACCCAAACTTAATGTGTGTACATAATGCATAATAGGGTTTTACCCATAACCATTATAGCCTAAAATCATGAACTTCAATAAGGAGAAGAGGGTTGGCTTCATAGGTGAAAGAATTCCCATGAATGAAGCCCACATACCTTGGAATTTAAAAGGAGGAATTTGAATTTGAAGATGAAAGAGAAAAAACCCTAGCTTGGTCCTCTTGCTTGCAAATTTAAGGAGGCTTAAGGGTGCTTTGAGACATAGAAATATTTTTGGGTAGAGGAGAATGGGAAACTTAGGGTTACATATGCTTAGAAGGGGTCATTGGAGGGGTAATACAACGTAGTTTAATTGCTAAATGGGAGAAAAATTGAATTTTCCCCTTTTTAAAATCTGGCCGGACCGGTCCATGAAACCTCGATTACAGGTCGTGGACCATTCCATGAGTCATGGAACCCTCTCGTGGATCAGGGGTCCTCTAAACATGGGCTACTGAAACTTTCAACGAACTCCCCACACAACCCGTGAAAATGTACACGAGTCGTAAAGTGTCCTTGTAAACCACTCCTTTCCTTAGAAAAATTTTGGCCCTTAAGGTCCCTTTCACAAAGTGAGTCCATGAGTCACGGAGTATTCTATGGGTCGTGCATTAGTTATCATAAATCATTCTAGTGTTTCCTTAAAATATTTATTTTTCACTGCCACTTCTACGGGACCATCCACGAGTCGTCGATCACTTCAGGGGTCATAGATTGTCTTATGGAATCAAATCTCAAGGTATTTTTTTGCTGTCAACATTCCCAAAGTCTTCAAACATGAGAGGTGTTTCATCCATCCTCTAAACTATCCTCTCAGCTGCTATCAACAATAGATACTAAATATCAAGAGGAACATTTTGATACCCATATTGGTATGAATTAGGCTTAGGGGCAAAATGGTTAAATTTAGGACTAAAATTTGAATTTCCTAAATCTAGAAATTAACTTTAAAATCAAGTTTTACACAAAAAATAGAGTCCGTTGGTGAAAATTCCACCAAAATCGGGTTTAAGATGAGTGAGAAATCAACATTTAAAGTTTGGAAATCATGGTCTAAAAATCTCCAAATTTTGGACATTCAAAATCATGAAATTTGAGGCAAAATTTAGTTAAAACTTATAGAAAATAATTAGAATAGTGTTAGAAACACTTATCCAATAAAATCCTTTGAAAATCTTTCTTCAAAATTGCCCTAAAAGCTTTGAAAGTTCAAAAATTGAGTAAAAATGGTGATTTATGGATTTAACACAATTCAGTTATAAAAATACTCTATGAATGCGGGTGAGTCCCTCGAATGCAGAAAAGGTTAACAAGAAGACCCTCCACAAATTCGGAGACCAACCCAAGATTGCGGAAAAAAAGTTGGGGAGGTTACACTCAGTCGCACGCTCGGTGAACGCGGAGCCCATCCCACAAAGGTGGAGTAGGATATTCCTACACCACCCACGTGAACGCGAATCAAACCTCCACAAACGCAGAGTGCAAGGTCCACCAGACCTCCACGAACTTCGAGAAAAAAAGTCACCGCACCAGATACCTGTGCACCAGCAATGCCCAAGTCTAATTCCCTCCTAGAAACGAGCCCTCAGAACTCATCCAAAATTAGAATTTTACAAACCAAATAAGTATCCATACCAGAGAAAGTGATCCAGACTTAACGGAATCATCAAAAATCAATTTCAAGGCCTCCTCACTATATTTACCAATGCAACTTGATAAATTTAAAA
The DNA here is from genome assembly GCA_038996855.1 of Solanum aculeatissimum. NCBI lineage: Eukaryota > Viridiplantae > Streptophyta > Magnoliopsida > Solanales > Solanaceae > Solanum > Solanum aculeatissimum. The sequence continues at coordinate 26,795 of JBCEWC010003095.1, read as the reverse complement.
CTCAAACTATTAAAACTACCCTCGACAATTCTAAAAAATATTTTGAGATCATTTCTAGCGTTAGTTTCATCATCTGAAACTACTGGAACAGTCATAATTTTAGTTCGAGCTTTCATACTCCGAATGTTGACCAAAGAAAAACTTTGGTTCTGAAAATAACTCAAAACACAACTTTAGGCATAAAAACCTCATTTTAACTTCAAATTCAGTTCTATAACTTCTTATAGACCAGTTTTGATGATCCCGAAGCTAATGGAATTGATGGATTCCTGATCTGCCACTCAAAACTCAGAATGGTAGAAAAACTCACTTTTTCAATAAGTTAAGTTTCCAAAATTTCAAAACTCATATTTTTCATTTTTAAAAATCAAGATTTCAGTTCCAATAATACAAATAGTTCAAAATAGATCCAAAATAACTTATAAAAGGGTAAAATAGTCTTTTTTACAGATAAGGCCAAAAATGACCAACCATGTCATTACAAAAAAATCCCCAAGCGTTCTACTATTGCTACCAAAGGTAGGGAAGGGTGTCCTCAGGGACAAATGGCTTGAAGAGGGAAAGTGCAAGAAGGTGGTTCACATTGAAACTGATTCTATGATCTTCAAGAAAGATATGAGGTGGAGAGGCACCCGATGTTGTCATTGGTATGTTAAAGGTTTTATGATTATGATGTGTATGCTTTATTGAATTTAAGTGCCGCTTTATCCTTTATTACCCCATTTGTTGCTAATAGGCTTAATGTGTGTCCTAAATTATTATGTGAACTTTTTTGTTGTGTCTACCTCCATTGACGATTCTATTATTTTTATAAGGGTCTATAGGGGTTACCCCATGTCCATTTTGCATACAATCTTACATTGTGATTTTGTTGAACTTGATATGATAGATTTTAACATTATTTTTTGGATGGATTTGTTACATGCATATTATTTTTCCATTGATTGTAGAACTTGTAAGGTTAGGTTTTAATTCCTTAATGAATCCATCCTTGAGTGAAAAAGTCATAATTTGGTGGTTAAGGGTATGTTTACTCTTGTCTTACGGCTCGAGAATTGATTGGTAAGGATTGCGTTTATCATCTTGTGATGGTTAGGGAGGTTGATTCCAATGTCCCTTATATTGAGTTAGTTCTGTTGGTCAATGAGTTTCTTGATGTCTTGCCCAATGAACTCCCTGGTGTTTCTCTTGAAAGGGAAATAGATTTTGGAATTGACCTTCTCTTCGATACTCAACCCATTTTTATTTCTCCCTACCTTATAGCCCTGATGGAATTGAAAAAGTTAAAGGATCAATTGTAGGACTTATTAAAGCAGGGTTTATTTGTCCTAGCAAGTCACCATGGGGTGCACCGGTGTTGTTTGTGAGAAATAAAGATGACTCACTTAGGATGTGTATCGACTACCAGCAACTCAACAAGGACACCAAAAAGAACAAGTATCCCCTACACAAGATAGATGACCTATTTGACCAATTACAAGGGGCTAGTCATTTTTTTAAGATTGATCCTTGATCCGAATACCATCAAATGAGGGTAAGGGAATGTCATATTCCTAAAATGGATTTTCGGACCAAGTATGAACATTTTGAATTCTTGGTGATGTATTTTGGTCGAAATAATACACCAACAATATTTATGGATCTTGAATACGGTCTTTAAACCATACTTTGATATGTTTGTTGTGGTATTCATTGATGACATCTCAATTTATTCTCAGAGTTAGGAAAAGCATGTAAGGCATTTGAGGGTAGTGTTACAAACATTGTGAGAAGAAACTTTATCCTCCAAGATTGAAAAATATGAATTTTGGTTGAAAGAGATTGAATTCATTGGGCATGTGGCATCAGGTAAAGGAGTCAAAGTGGATTCTATGAAAAAGAAAGTTCATTGATTAGCTAGATTGAGAGTTAGGTTGGATGAAGCCGAAGATGGAGGTATGATGGTTCTAGATGGTTCCAAATCTTCTTTGGTTGAAGAGGTCAAATCCAAGCAAGATATTGATCCTTCCTTATTTGAATTGATAGCGTTGGTAAAAGAGGGTAAAGTAGAGGCTTTCTCTCAAGGGACAGATGGTGTCCTTAGGTATCAAGGTAGGTTGTGTGTGCCAAAAGTTGATGAGTTGAGGGATATGATTTTGAAAGAGTCTCATAACGTATCTTATTCCATTCACCTAGATTCTACAAAGATGTATAGAGATTTGAGAAAAGTATATTGATGGGGTGGTTGGAAGTGGGGGAGAAGGCATTGATAGGTTCAGACTTGGTTTTGGAAAATTTGGAGGAGGTGAGGACGATAAGGGAGAGATTAAAAATGGCTCAAAGTCGGCAAAAGTTTTATTATGATAGTAAGAGAAGAGATATTAAGTTCAAGGTGGATGATTGGGTGTATTTAGAAGTCCCACCCTTGAAGGGTGTAATTCGGTTTGGCAAGAATGAAAAATTGAGTCTTAGGTATATAGGGCATTATAGAATCTTGAGACGAATTGGTAAGGTTACATATGAGTTGGAGTTTCCCATGGAGATAAGTATGGTTCATCCGGCCTTTCATGTGTCCATGTTGAGTAAGTGTGTAGTGACCCAAATTCTATTGTGCCTCTGGAGGTTGTAGGTGTTGAGGAGAATTTGGCATACAAAGAAGTTCTAATTGAGATATTAGAAAATCAAGTAAAGAGATTGAGAAACAAAGATGTAGAATTTGTCAAAGTCCTTTGGAGGAATCAACAAATTGAAAGTGCTACTTGGGAAGCAGAAGAGGACATGAAGAAGTGATATCCTTATATTTTCCACTCTACTTAGGTACAAGTCAATCCTCTCTATGGTGCCACGTTATGTAATTCATCCTTTCTATGTCATGTTGCATGCATACATACTCATGGTGATGTGTGTTAATGGAATTTGATGTATAAGTTTGGGATTTAATGAAAATAATGTTTATATTGCATCGAGGTATTCATGTTGGGCTAAAACATTTTGCTAATTACTCTTTTCAAGCGTACCTCTATCACATTCCAGGATGAATGTTCCCAAGAGGAAGATATTATAATGCCCTAGATCTCAAGCTAAGACTTGAGTCGTTCTTCATACATGAATGGGATCAACTTGATGATTTCTAAAATGGTAGGATCAATTATTAGGTATTCAAAGTGGATTATATGTGGTTTGGGGTCATAATTCATCTCTTATATCTAGTCAAGTCCAAAGGATTCTAATTGGCTAAGTTTTGATATGAATTCGTATAAGAATCAACTTCCAATTATCATATTTCTTAGCACATAATGAATTAGGTGACCCACTACCTAAAAAATTAAATCTCTTTGAATTCGCTTTTGGACGCATTCAATTTTTCTTTATTTTGAGTTCAGAATAAAATATTAAGGCCATTTTACTGAGGCCTGTTTGGGCTGTCAAAAAGGAAGACAGTTAATTTGACCACCAAATGCATTCGGCGGTCTGCCGAATTGATCCCCAAAAAGCTTCAAAAATTATCAAAAAAAAAAGTCTAAAGGTCCCATTTGGCGTACCGCCTAATGGTTTGGTGATAGGACCCTTGTACCGCCAATTTTGATGTCGAGACACATTAAAATGTCTTTGTTTTTAACTTTTGATGACACTTTTACATTCCCAAAATGCGTTTTCAACCCATTTAACCTATATACACCATCCTAAGCCTATTTTCATGCCCCAATAACCTTCCCCTTCGCTCATTCCAATTTTCTCTCTCAAGGAATAAGACTCAAATCCTCCATTGAAGAACAAGCTTCAATTTCTTGCAAGATTTTCGTCAAGTCCAAGATTCTCTTCAACTTTCTTCTCTACTTTGCTCTAACGTATGTGGGTTCTTCATCCATGGGTTATTCCACCCATGGAGCCCAAAACCTTTCTTCAATTAAATTTCTTGATTCCAAGGATTATTTCTTTATGGGTATATCTTATTAATCATTATAAGCATGATTTAAGTTGGAGCTTGTCAATTGTTTGTTTGAATATGCATGAACAACTATCAAGGGTTTATCCTATGAGTTAATTTATGGTTATTAAAATCTATGCATGATATGGTGCTATGAAAATATTGGATTTTAAGATAAATTTCATGATACCAAAATTTAGGGTTTTACTATGATGATAATGGATTGTTTGAATGGTTTCTAAATGATCATGCTTTAGCTTATTCATGTTCTATACTCTTGAATTTAATGATTTAAAACTTTTATGCATGGATCCACCTTGTTTGACTAAGTTTACATGATAAAGCTTCTTATGTTGATGAAAGGTTTGTTTCAAGATATGAAAGACAAGTATGTTATGAATTATTAAGGGCTCTTAAGTATTTTATGATTCCATGGGAATGTTATGAAAATTATGAAAGGTAAGGAACCATTATATGATGCTATGATGGTGTGGATTTGATGAGATACTCCTATGATAATACTATAAATTACAAAGTTATGCATGATATGACTATGATTATGATTTAAGTATTCCAGGAGATGTTGACTTAGAACTGGGAAGACCTTGGTAGATTACCATTGTCCCTTAACTATGTGCCACCATAGGATATGATATAACATATATAAAAAAGGCAATGTCATAAGGTAAGGATACCTTGAACACTTACCAAAGAGGCAATGTCGTAAGATAAGGATACCTTGAACACCTACTAAAAAGATAATGTCGTAAGGTAAGGATACCTTGAACACCTACCAAAAAGGCAATACTATAAGGTAAGGATATCATGAACACCTACCGAAAAGTCAATGTCATAAGGTAAGGACGTCATGTAACCCCAACAAAAAAAGAAATGCCATAAGGTGAGATTGGTTTACATTGGCAAGGTGCACCACTCCTTTTTTAATGTGGAGGGAACATCAGGATTCTATATAGTAGCTCACATGGTCTTAATGTTGGTTATGGTCAATTCCCGCATATGTATGCTATGTTATGAGTTATTTATTACCTCCCATGCATGTTTTGACTAAGGAATTGAACATTCATGTCATATTGAACTTATTTTCATTGTATATAATTATGCATCTTGTCTGTTATGGCTTATGTTCTCTTATTGCATCCTGCATACTTAGTACATTTCAAGTACTAACACATACCTTTTGCCTACATGATCTAACCATATAGTGGATGTTTTTTCTTTTACTTGAATCATACATTGAACAAAGATTTTCCTTCTTCTCCTCCCACTACCATATCTGATAATCTCTGCCATTTATTTGGCTTATCATTTGCAAAATAATTGAGAAAGTTGTGAGTGATTGTAACGTAGGGAGAACTCCTAGTTCTATTGGTTTTCTGGCGAACTCCTCATTCTGTTTGTTTTTTGGTGAACCCAAGCTAGAAATTGATCTCTTTTATCAGTGAACATTGTTCTCTCCCTTTTTTTGTTTTCTGGTAGCATTCAAAAGAGATATGGCGAGATCCGGTGGCTTTATCGATGAAGCCCTAGAAGTTTCTATCGGTTTACTTCTTCTTCTTACTTTCTCTTTCATTTTTGGCAAACACAAGAAACCCCAGTTTTCATCTTTCTTTGTTTCTTTTCCACTGAGTTCCTGATGTCGCCCAAGATACATCTCTTTGTTGGAAGTTAAAGCGATCATTGTCAAGATATATAACCTAAAAAAGGTTAGGGTCGAACCCATAGGAAATATGGTAAACTTAGGATAATTCAAAGTAATTTGAGGTGATTAATCTACTTATCTTCCAGAAAGGGGGGTTTTATGATTTTGTAAAAAATAAACCTATACAAGTTAAAGTGTTGTAAAATCAGTAGAAGAAGTAATTAGGGTATTGTGTTCCCCATGATTCCCTAGCTTGGTATTACCAGATAATTGCAATCTTTTCTAGTGTGTAGCATGCAGAACAATAGGTTAAGTTTACCAAACTCTTTGATCCAAATGAGAGGTAAATATCACTATGTGATTTAATCTATCTCTGCATTGTGACATAACTCACCCTTACCAATTATTCCAGTACAACCTCCCTTTGATCTAGTTTGATTGATTAGATAATAAATCATCAATCAAATTTTGTTAATTATTCTCTTTTCCTATTCATTATTACCTTGATCCAATCAGTAACACTTAGCTAGTTCTAACATAGGCCACCCATTAAAAAGCAATAAAAACAAAGAGAAATAATCAATACATGGATGCACACCTTCCAAGAATTATGGATTATCCAGTTTTACTGTATTAATTCTTCATGGTTCCTACAACTTTAGTTGTGGATTTAGCTAAGCATAATCAGGGTAGATGAATCCTCATGTTAAAGAATAGCATAATTAATCACTTATGATGATAAAGTTAAAGAGCAAGAAATCCCAATCTTCAAGAAATCACAATTCTATAGGATTAGTGTAAAAAACACATAAAGAGAGTTTATCAAGTGTTTTTTTTTGTTGTTCTACCTCTCCTCCTTACATAAAAGAAACCTAAAAACCTATTTATACTAAGTAAAAACCAAATATAAAAAGAATCGGGAAAACTGAGTTTGCAGGCTTCACGAAAGGGTTTACGAGTCGTTTAGGATTCCACGGCCCATTTCGGGGCTTTGTAGACTTCATCTTCAAATATTAGCGATCAATTCCACGGGACCTTCCTACGGGCCATATTAAGACGTACAACCCAAATAGGGATAAGTCTGAGCACTTCTATGGCTCATTTGTTCCTTCGTGGACTAAACATCTGAAAATAGTTCCTTTACTGGATCATGACCACAAAACCACTCTACGGCTCATGGAAATATCCACGGCCCGTAGAGTGTCTCGTACTCTCCCAAAATATTGCAATTCTGTAGAGTTCATCCCAAAAACATGTCAACTCTTTAATCCTACAAAATAAACATAAAAACACATCAAACCCACAAATATCATTTTGAGAACACATAAAATCCTAAGTTTTAAGCATCAAAAGTGTTGTATTTCGACAGCACATCAACTCCCTCAACTTAAAATTGCTGCTTGTCCTCAAGCGACGGACTCAATCTACATAAGTAGTATAGTAATACATAGACCTCAGTTAAGTGGCATACATTATCTTATAATCAAGCTCAGATGGCCAAACAAACACATCAGTGCATATCTGATAGTCATCAAACAAATCGATACAGATCAATACATGTGACAGTGCCACTATGACAAACAAAGCAACCACATCTAAGTAAAAATCACTGAGATAGCCTAGAATAATAATGCAATGTAAGTGCTCTTAAAAACAAGGCCCATATCTCACTCATGTTAGTATTTTTAGATTCAATGCATGGGACTAAAATAACTCACTCACACTCACAATAGTATTCACACATTGTGCTCAATACCATATATTTGCCCCTATACTCACGACTATGACCTTTGATTACTTGGATTAGGATCATTATAGGACTTTCTTGGTTTGTAATGTAGGCTCAAGGGGATTTGGAATGATGCTTTGGAATATACTGACTAAAGACCCTCCTTGATACTATATTTTCTTACACTTTTGCCCTACTAACACTGATATTTCTCACTCCTTCTCCCTTTCTCTTATTTCAACTTTTCAGGGTGCCTTATTCTCATTCTTAGCTCATTGCTTTTTATTCTTCACATATTTTGTTTCTTTTTAGCTCATTGTTTAGACATCTTTCAAATTTTCTAGTACCCATAGCATATTTTCCCCTTTTTTACGTATCCCTAACTTCCACCCTATTTATTTTGACCTCCCTTACACTAGCCACCCTGAACTTAGCTTTTTGGTGTGAGTTAAGATACATGATATCCAACCTATGAACTAGGGCCATTTGTGGTAGCCACCCTCAACTTAAGTTTTTTACCTCGGTCAAGGTGCACAATGTTCAAGGAAGGACCAGGCCATTTTCAGGATTTCACAATCAATAAGGCTTGGTCACTTAGGTGTCTACAAAGAAAAATGTACATGCAAGGCTCAAATATTCAAATCAAGGATACATAAAGTATTTGGTTGGTTATTTAGGCTAAGTGGACTAATATGAACAATGACCTAAGATCCTTTCCTAACTAACTAACCTATAGTCTAAGTCATAGTAACAGGGCAAGTTATAAATTAAAATATAATATTAGAATCATGCAATAGGCTCACACACTTGGAACTGATTACACTATCAACTCAGACTCTCAGATCATGTTTTTTATCAAAATCACACCTCACTTATTAGAACAAGCACTGTCAATTAATCAAGATCACATGGATGTTATCAAGACTACCTAAAACAAAAAAATTTGATGGGTATCATTTTTCAATAAAAACAAAAATATGCCATAGACTTAAGCACAATATTCTACTAATATGACCTATACATCCCAAACATGTCAGTTCAATAGAAAGTAAATGTCCTGGGGGAAAAACACAGGAAAGAAAACCCCTCAGACTCAAAAATTGGGATAGTTATAGGCCATAGCTACTCATACTTCACCGAGGCTTATAACTACCCACACTCTATCGAAAAAGATACGCGTTGTCCTCAATGCACAAAATATAATAGAATCAAAGCATAGGGGTCAAAAAATATACCTGGGAGCCTAAGCATTGCTCTCTAGTTGTGTTTGACCACCCTCAAACCTCCTGGTGGTCTTCTCAACAATAGGAGCATGTACAGAGGGTCAAACACCCCTCACAATCTCCTACGGTCATGTCTGTCGTGCCATCGCATATGTAATTGATACTAGTGTGGAAGCCACTACCTTCTCCCTCTCAGTCAACTCTACCTCCCACCTCAAGGCATCAGGATCATCAGTGTCAGAATAGGGTCACGGAGTTGTATCTTCTCAGTGGCAAAAAGATTAACAAATGCCTCAACAGCAGTGTCGGGCATCTAGAATACCACTATTGTTGCTCCTAATGCTCTAATCTCATCCCAAAGCTGTTGAATCTTCATGTGCATCGTAGTCAGATCAGGAGGTTATGCTGAAGAGAGGTTTTGCTCTACTCTGTGCTCAAATGCATCTATACAACCAAGCACTGGTATCAAACTCTCTATGACAATAGTCGTACAGTGCATCCTCATGTGCTCCTCAGCCTAAAAAATGGCATGGTTGACCCATGGCCTATATGTTGTAATAGTAGTGTCAGCTATGTACAATCCTCACCAACCTCTACGCCATGGTCAAAATAGAAGTCGTAGACACATATACCATGCTTACAGGAGATACTTACACTACCTCTGGCACAAAAGTGGTAGTAGTAGTGGTGGGACCCCCCTCTCTATCGAGCTCAGTCTGTGGGGTCCTCTTTGTGGTAGGAGCAATAGTGGTGGAAGAAGATGGAGGCTCAGATGGTGGAACTGTGGCTAACATTTTTGGCATATGAACTGGAGGTTATGGTGCTCGGCTAAGTGCCAATAGATTCTCATCAGCCTTTATCAGAATGGCATCCAGTGTCCTCTGAACCTCTATTAGAACATCCACTTGATGATACTACCCACCCTTTTCTCTAACCAAAGCATGTATATCAGGCAAGGGAATGGGATAGAAGCATATCTCTTTAGATTTGCCTCATGTATCTGGTCTACGATCAACCTGGCCCAATCTATGTCATAGCCAGCCAAGATGCTGGAAACCAATGCAGCACGGTCTGGTGTAAGTGTATTATCTGCATACGTTGGTTGGATCCATAATCTAACTATAGCCCACCAAAACTTGTCGGTGAAGCTGAGTGAAGGCTTCATTATGGATGTTGATGTTGTAGAAACCCACTCAGCGTCCTAGCCTTGTACTGTAATATGGTCGGTAATCAAACCTCATCAACAAGTCCCTATGAGTTGTATCCCTCATCAGAATATGGTCCCATGTCTGGCTCAGCCTGTAGTTAAACTCAGTTGTGGATACTGGAGCCTCGTACGGAGGACCAAAGAGAACTAGATGGATGGTGGTCTCTGATATATTGACTAAGATTCCTCTCACCATCGTTTATGTCAATCTGGGTTACATCAAGTATGGCTTCCCTTTCGGGGTCGAGCAGGAAATGTTGGCAGCATATGATGTATAGAACTCACTCACCATCGCTGGGGAGTACCAATCCCACGAATGTTCTACCCACTCCAACCTATACTGCATCATAGCATCTCTGAGCCAAACGACACTGTTGAGCTCAGTAGTGGTAAGTTAGGGCTCCTCAAAGATAGTGCGGTCCTAATAACCCTGATCATCATATTATATATAATCTCAATATACCCTCTGCATTATAGACACGCACCACCTACTGGTCAAGGCATATGGGGATGATGGTGTTGTCGGGGCGAACTTTACAACGTCAAAATATGACTCTTCTCTTGCACTAGAGCCAACTCTATCTTCTACTCCTAACCCTGACCTCTCTCCACTGGAGGTCATCTAGATGGAGCTACTTTGTCTAGTGCCTCCCTCGTTAGACTGGGGAGGCCATACTACTATGGCCCATGTCTGAGGCTTCCCTGAATGTCTAGTAGTCACCCATGTTTGTCATACCTCAACGCGCACATCAGGCTGAATTTTGAGCTCCTCTAACGAACCACTAGACTGAGAACCGACCTCAGAGTTCATAGGCTCATCATGTAACAACTCTCTCATGGCTTGTATCTCATATGTCTTGTGTTAGGGGGACATAGTACCTGAAAAGCATACATTACGTAAACCCATGAGTATAAGAATATAGGAATGAAATGAAAAAGATTAATAAAAATAAAAATATGGTTGGCATCAATTTCTATGAAGGCTCATCTACGGGCCATAGAAGGCCTTCATCGATGGTTGAGTACAATAAATTTAGCTACTGGAACTACATCTACGAGACTAGGTACGAGTCATAGACTAAGTCATAGATGAGATTCTAGTCTTAGTTTTGTGCAGGCAAGACCATACGAGACCTATCTATGAGTCATAGATTAAACTACGATCTATAGAAGGTCTTGTTTGATAGGATCCCAGAAATTACAAGTTACTGGAATTCCACACGAGGGGAAACTATTGCTCATGGAATAATCTACAGGCCATAGAAGACCCTCATGGCATGAAATTTCCATTAATCCTAATTTTCTAAGCCTATCAAATGTGTCCCAAATCAACATATACAAACCATAATTAATTGAATCAACACCAAAATAAGAATACCATGCACCCAATATGTTTTCACAAAATTCCTAAAACACCCCACACACAACAATTACTCACTACCCTATTTTTCCATGTAACATCTGACACACCACCATCCGACATCATTTGAAAGTTAAAAATTATGCGCACACATGCAATCACACGTCATTTTTCAAGTAATGATTTCCATTCAATTTTAACGACATGTGACAACATGGTTTTCTCAAAATAACATTCAAAACATGACCACATACCTATTTCAGCTCTTTACACTATTTATAACAATGCAACATTTTTAATCATAACTACACATATAGCACGTACAACAACAATTGATTTGAACCCATCAACTTTGGACTACCGTACCCATCAATAATTTTAATTAAATTAACTAATTTTAGTAATACAAGGGTTTAAAGGTCGAGGACTTGCCAAAATTTGAGAAAGTGGATGTAAAAGTGAAGGAGGAGACCATGGGGGAAAACCTTAGGTGCCAGAGTGTTGTAGGAAAACTCGCCAAAAAATAGGAACGGTGGTCGTTTTTCTAGGTCAAAGAAAATGGGCTAGGGTATTTAAGGTATTTTTATGAGAATAGGAGTCAAAATTATTTGAACCCCCCTTTTATACTCTTGATCAGGTCAATTTCAAAATTGGGACTAGGCTTCTATGAAACCCTGACCATGGGTCGTAAGGGATTCTTCGGTCCATAGGTCATGGTCTCGTAGACTGCTAAAGCCCTGATTTGGGGGATTGGCTTCATAGACCCATCTATGAGCCGTATAATATAACACAGCTCATAGAGTGAGTCGTAGACTCCTCCAACACTTAGTCAAATTTGGAAAACACACTTGGAGTCCACGAGCCCTATTCACAACTCATAGTTTTATCTACAAGCCATAAAGATGAATCATGGAATGGAGTGCACAACTTCTTTCTCATTAGAAGTGCTCTACGAGTCAATGTATGGGTCGTGGTTTTAGACACGGCCCGTAGAACTTGTCGTAAAAGCACTTTTTGTTGCTTCTTCAACCCAAGATGGCTGACTTGGTCATGTACCTACATAATCTTTATGAGAACACCGTTACCCTATATGCCACCAGTCCAGGGTCCAAAAATTACAAAATATATGCACAAAATTAAACAACCTACAAGTCTAAAAAGCTAAAAATAAAACATAACTACTACTATTACATCAAATATCTTGGGTTGTCTCCTAAGTAGTGCCTGATTTATTGTCGTGACATGACTTGGAGAACTTGATTACTCAGACTTCATCAATGGCCCACACCTCTATCTTCAATTTATCTGGACTCTTTATCGATCGATAGATATTGAAAATGACTTCTTCATCATTCAAACGAAACTTGAGTTGGTCTGATTCCATCCCACTAGTGCTTACCCAAAGGATAGGAAAGGCCTTTCCCAAAATGATTATGACTTCGAATTTGACCTCACAATCAAAGATCACAAAGTCTACAAGGAATATGAATTTATCCACTTTGACAAGGACATCATATAGTATCCCCACAAGCTTTTTCACCATTTAGTCAGCCATCAAAAATCGCATGCTTGTAGGGGTAGGGACTCTCAAGCCTAGCTTTTTGAAAAATGCAAGAAGCATTAAATTTATGTTGGCACCTAGATCACATAATGCCTTTACAAATTCAACATCTCCATGGTGCATGGGATGGTGAATGCCCCAGGAACTTCTCATTTCTACACTAAGAACCATGTAGCAATCGCACTACAATGTTGAATCTCTTGAGAGAGCTCCTAAATCATAGTCTACTTTTTGGTAACCAAGTCCTTCATGAACTCTTCATATCAGGGCATCTTCTCCAATGCTTCAATGAGAGGAATATTGATAGAGAGTTTCTTCAGTATGGAGATGAAGTGCTAGAATTTACCTTCCTCTCCCTTGTTTTTGAGCCTCTGGGAAGGGAGTAGAAAGTCAAGGAATGGCTTTCAACTTTTGTGGCATTGTGGTTGCATCACTTTCCCTATCCTTGGAACGAACATCTCTAGTTTATGCATCTCTAGTCTCAACTATCTCCTCACAAACATCATCATCATCAACGGGCATTGGAGGGTCAATGGTTTTTTACCACCACAAGTAGTCATGCCCATACACTGCCCCTCATTCCTAGGATTTTAAACTATGTTGTTGGGTAATGTACCTTTCTGTCACTGGTTCAGTTGAGTACAAATCTAACAAAATATTGCTCAAGATGCTTGTTAGCAATAACATGAGATTCAATTTTCCGATTAATATTGGAGATGTCAGACTTCATCCTCTTTATGTCTCATCCTGAGCGCCATCCTTCTTCAATAGGCGATCAAATATCTTCTCAACTCTACAGATACCAGTACCGGAATCTCAGTCATATGGTGGAACATATGGACCACTTTTATAACCATCTTTGCATCCCCAATCAACATCTCTGTCCTGGACCCTGTTCTTGTCATATTAGCCTCCAGTATTGTATGCTTTAAAGGCACCATCCTTGTTATAGTTTCGATCTTTGTTTCCTTGACCTTGGCACCAATTGTCCTATTTGGATCCTTAGGTATTATTTTGGAGACCCACCATCTGATTTTCTATGAAGCAACTGTCCCTCTCATAGTAAAGATCCTCGTACATGGGTGCTCGTGGAGGCTAATGAGATACTACATTCACACGTTCCTATTTTTGTTTCATCAAAAACTTCATATTAGTTTGTTCGAGAAATCTCTTGCATCACATCATCACTAGTCTTTGCTAACTGGTACTTACTAAGAATAAACTTTTTGTAGTTGACGTATCTCTCATCCCCCATGCACGATTCGTCTTGACCACTCTTTCCATCCTCTCTACAACCTCCTAAAATGGCCAATCTATAAAGGAGCCTCCCATAATAGTGTCAGCAATATCTTGGCTATTTTTATCTAGGGCTCAATAGAAGATCTCCACTAACACTTTATCAACAATCTTGTGGTCTGAGAGACTTCTTAAGTACCTTATGAATCTTTCCCACGTGGTACTGAGTGAATCACTGAATAATTGCTTGAAGTTATTGATCTAGGCCTTCAATTTCAGTTTCTTTAATATTAGGAACAACCTCTCCAAAAAGGCCCTCTGTAACTCTGCCCAACTGGTGATTGAACTCTATGGGAGCTCGAATAACCATAGCATTGCATTGTCTGTGAGAGACAGTGGGAAAACACAGAGCCTAACGATATCCATGGACAGATTCTGATTTTCCATCATACTCTTGTAGACGAATATAATGTTGTGTAGATGATTATGTGGATTCTCTGATAGTAATCCCATGAAACACCCACAATTTTGCAGCATTTGAAGCAACCCATGATTTTGCAGCATTTGAAGCAACCCACTCGACACAATAAACTTTATGTCATTCGGCAGTGGAGGTAGCACAATAGCTCCTGTGACATCTATCGCCATAGGGTCAAGCCGATATTGATTCCATGTATTAGTTAAGGCTTGAAGAACCTGTGGTGGTTGATTTAGTGGAGGTAGGTTGTTATTGTCATTATTTTTGTTCAATTTTGCATTCATAGCTTCATTTTGCAGTGTTGTTCACATTATCCTGGGTCATTCTCCTTAGTGTCCTTAGATCTCAGGGTCAAATGGAGTCAAGGGATTGCCTCGACTATGAGTGTTGTGCATACACTACACCTGCACCTGAAACAAAAACAACAAAAATGTAAAATGAGAAAAATAAGGTTTAACTCCTAAATCACTCGAATTAAATAAGTTTAGCCGTATTCCGCAGCAATGGCGCCAAAAGCTTGATGCCGCCCAAGATACACCTCCTTTTTAAAAATTAAAGTGGTCGTTATCAAGATATATAACCTAACCGAGGTTAGGGTCAAACCCACAGGGAATATGGTAGACTTAGGATAATTCAAATTAATTCAAGGTGATTAACGTACTTATCTCCCAGAAAAGGAGGTTTTATGATTGTGCAGAAAATAAACCTATGCTAGTGCAAGTGTTGTAAAATTAGTAGAAGTAACTAGGGTATTGTGTTCCTCATGATTCCCTAACTTGGTATTACTAGATAATCGAAATCTTTTCTATTGTGTAGCATGCAGAATGATAAGTTACGTTTACCAAATCCTTTGATCCAGGTGACAAGTAAATATCACTATGTGATTTGATCCATATCCACATTGTGACATTAATAACCCTTACCTATTATTCCAGTACAACCTCCCTTGATCCAGTTTGGTTTTTAGACGAAAAAACATTAATAGAATTCTTTTAATTATTTTTTTCCTATTCATTACTACCTTGATCCAGTCAGTAACACTAGAAGAGTTCTAACATTGGTCACACATTAAAAAGCAATTAAAACGAAGATAAATAATCAATGCATGCATGCACACCTTCCAAGAATTATCGATTATCTGGTGTTACATTGTTAGTTTTTCATGGTTTCCACAATCATAGTTGTGGATCTCGCTTAGCATATGCAGGTTATATGAATCAATCATGTTAAAAAATAGCATACTAATCACTTACGATGATAAAGTTAAAGATCAAGAAATCTCAAGCTTCGAGAAATCACAATGCTATAGCATTAATGTAAAAATCACGCAAAGAGAGTTTTTCAAGTGTTTTTCTATCGTTTTGCCTCTCCTCCTAACATAAAAAAATCTAAAACCTATTTATACTATCTAAAAACCAAATAAAAAATGAACTAGGAAAACTGAGTCGCAAGACTTTACGGAAGCGTTTAAGGACCGTATAGGATTCCATGAACCATGTCAAGGCTTCATAGACTTCATATTTGGAAACTATCCATCAATTCCACAGGTCATATTCAGACGTACGACCTGTATAGGAATTCGTCTGAACACTTTGTTTAAAACTATTCAATCTTTGATCCTTGAGGCACGAAAGCAATCCACAACTCGTATCAACTTCTACGGATCGTCTATTCCTTCTTGGACTAAACATCTTAAAATAGTCCCTTCATTGGATATTAATCATGAAACCACTTTATGGCTCATGAAAGTATCCATAGCCCGTAGAGTGTCGCGTACTCTCCCAAAACACTGCAATTCTACAGACTTCATCCCAAAACTATGCCAACTCTGTACTCCTGCAAAAAGAAACATAAAAACCTATCAAACCCACAAAGATTGCTTTGAGAACACATAAAATCCTATGTTTTAAGCATCAAAAGTGTTGTATTTTGACAGCATATCAGTTCCGGTGACCATCTATTTTTCAAGAATCAGATTTGGTGAGATCCAACAAACCTCTACTTTTTCCAGTGACATTTCATTCTCTCCTAAAAACTACAAGAGTTTTTCGATGACATTTCTGATCAACATCTTCCGGTCAAAATTATAGTCGATTTTAGGTGTGAAATTTCTAGTGAGAAATAAATTCCAGCATAATTTTTTGGCAATGACTACAGATTTATTACCTAGCAATGTCCAATCATCCTCAACTTCACAACAATAGATTTTTGGTGACATCATTACTACAGATTCTGGTTCTAGCGAGAAGCAGATTTCGATGACGTCTACAATTTGTATTTTCCACAAACATACATCATTTTTTATCAGAACTCCAGGTGATATCTTCAAATTTCTTATTAGTTTTTATTTTAATTAATTGTATCTTTACTTTCCTTCTATTTCTTGCCCTTTACATATTTGTGTTGTAATTTCTTGCTTGTTGTGTTGACTTTTACCATATATCATTAAATTTACCATAAATTTATATTTACCATTTATTATATTTTACGAGCTTATTACATATCATATTGTGTTGCCTTTACTCATTTATCCAGCTTGATTTGTACCTAATTGTATGATTAGTAGTATACCTTATATTTCACTATTTTGTAGAGTAGGGTTGTATAGTTTTCTCTAGATCGTATCTTCTTTATATTTGTAACTTAGTGAGTTATTAGTTCTACGTATAGTGGCATCAAGATCTAATGGTAGATTAGGGTCATGTCGTCAGTTGGGGTCGGAGGTAAGGGGTAGGGGTTGTAAGAGGGGCAAGAGCTTATTTATGTTATGGGTAGGGTCGTGGAATATAGGATCACTTACAGGGAAATCCATAAAGCTAGTGAAGAGTCTTAAGAGGAGACATATTAATATAGTGTGTGTTCAGGAAACCAGATGGGTAGGTACCAAAGCTCGGGACGTAGTTAGGTTTAAGTTATGGTACTTGGGTGGTTCTAGGGATAGAAATGGAGTAGGTATCCCAGTAGAAAACGACCTTAGGGAATATGTTGTTGAGGTTAGGAGGTTTAATGATAGGATGATGTCTACTAAACTTATAGTTGATAGGCATGTTGTGAATATAGTTAGTGCCTATGCGCCTCAAGTTGGCCTAGATAAGGAAGTCAAAAAGTTCTTTTAGGAAGATTGTTTTTCAATTTTAAAGTCTCCATTTGATCATTGATGTGAAAAAAGTTAAGATTTTGAGTTTGGCATCCCAAACGTTGTACGTGATCGTTGAGAAGAGACTAGAGCTCTAATATCTACCAAAAGGGAAAAATATGAACACAATTCATGGAGGATCATAGATAATATGAGATGGTTTAATTTTATCTGTCTAAAGGAGGAGAGACTCCATTTGTCCATATTGATTAGCCATCGGATATTTCTAGGGAGATTAGAGTAGAAGGTGAAGACTTTGAGTTCCTCAAATCTGTGACTTAGCGAGGCTAGTGCATCAGCTGACTTATTAACTTCCCTATAGCAGTGGACTTTGTTAAAGTTGTAACTTTTGGGAAGATTTGGATGAGATTGTCAGAGTTATAATAGAGAAAAAGAAATTCATTGGAGGAGACTTTAATAGGCATATCAGGGCAACCACTAGTGGGTTTAAAAATGTTCATGGAGGCTTTGGTTTTGGCGAGAGGAATGGAGGTAGGACGTCTCTCTTGGATTTTGTCAAAGCGTTTGAGTTAGTTATTACTAACTCATGTTTCTCGAAGAGGTAAAATCACTTGATTACCTTTCATAGTATGGTAGCTAAGACTCAGATTGATTACTTACTTTTCTAGAATGGCGATATAAGTCTTTGTAAGAATTTTTGCAAGGTTATTTCGAGTGAAAATATTTCCACTCAACATAGGCTTCTAGTGATGGATTTAGGGATTAAGAGAGAGAAAAAAAGAAGAAGGTTATTAATATCCAACCAAGGATTAGATGGGGAGTCCTGACTCATGCTTTTTCACGAGAGATAGAAGAAACGTTGAGTAGTTTAAAGGCTTGGAGTAGTGGCGGAGACTTGAACAATATGTGGGACAATACTGTTGTTTGCATTAGAAATGTAGCTACCGAGGTACTAGGGGTTTCTAGAGGGACGTTTGGTGGACATCAGGGCGATTGGTTGTGGAATGATAAAGTCCAAGGAAAAGTTAAAGCTAAGAAGATTGCTTATACGAAGTGGTTGGAGTGTAAGGATGAGGATGAAAAGCAAAGGCTTAAGGAGATCTATAAGAAGACAAATATATAAGAAAAGATGGTTGTGAGGAGTGCTAAGATAACAACGTTTGAGCACTTGTATGTGGAGCTAAGTGATAAAGGCTGGGACAAGAGATTGTATAGGTTTGCTAAAGAGAGAGAAAGGAAAGTTCGCGACTTGGACCAAGTGAAGCGCATCAAGGATGAAGAGGGTGAGGTGTTGGTGGATGAGACTTCCATTAAGCTAAGGTGGAAAGCTTACTTTCATAAACTCTTAAATGAAAAAGGAGATAGAGATATTGAGTTGGGTGAATTGTCACACTTCGATAGGTAATGAGATTTTTGTTATTGTAGGTGGTTCAGAGTTGAGGAGGTTAGATGTATTATTAGTAAGATGAAGAGAGGGAGGGGAATTGCCTTGGTGATGGATGAGCTGGCACAGTCTATTCAGGAGAAGGTTCCATAGTGTATGCTATTTGCAGATGACATAGTACTGATTGATGAGACTCGGACTAAAGTTAATGATAGATTGGAGGTTTGGAGACATGCTTTGGAATTCAAAGGGTTCAAACTGAGCAGGACCAAAATAGACTACTTGGAGTGCATATTCAGTGTTATGAAGGATGATGCAGACATTGATGTGAGGCTTGCCACTCAACTTATTCCCAAGAGAGAAAACTTTAAATATCTTGGGTCCGTCATCCATAGTAGTGGCGATATCGATGATGATGTCACACATTGTATTAGGGAAGAATAGATGAAATAGAGGCTTGCCTCTGGAGTATATTATGATAAGAAATTATTACCTAAACTCAAAGGTAAGTTTTAGAAAAAGGTGGTTAGACTATCTTTGTTGTATTGGGTGGAATATTGGCCAATAAAAAACTCACTTGTTTAGAAAATGTAGGTCACAGATATGAGGATGTTAAGATGGATGGGTCGGCATGCCAGGAGTGATAAGATTAGAAATGAGACCATTTAGGAGAATCTAAAAGTGGCCTCAGTGTCTCATAAGATGAGGGAAGCGAGATTGTGTTAGTTTGGACATGTGCAGAAAAGAAGTACCAATGCTTATGTTAGGAGGTGTGCGAGGTTGGATTTAGGAGTTACATAGAGGAGTACAGGTAGATCAAAGAAGTATTGGGGGGAGGTGATCAGATAAGATTTGGTGAAACTTTATCTCATAGAGGATATGATGTTAGATAGAAAGGAGAGGAGGTCGCGAATTAGAGTAGCAGGCTAATAGGTTAGTAGGGTTAGGTTTATGTCTAGCCTTGGGGTACAGTAGGGTAGTAGGATTATATCCATCTTATATATGTTAATTTCAACATATTTAAATACTATCATGTTATTTTTGTTATTAGTTATTCTTTCTTTTTCCTTTTCCTTTTTTTCATATCTAGTTTATTCTTCTTATGGGTTTTTAAGATGAGGGTTCCCAGGAAATAACCTCTCTACCTTAATGAGGTAGTGGCAAGGTTTGCATACATTCTACCCTCCCCAAATCCTACTTATGGGATTCTACTGGGTATGTTGTTATTGTTGTTGATCTAACCACATAGAGACTAGAGCTCCTATTCATCCAGCTCCTCATGGCTAGTACTTTTTCTTGGAGATTTGCTTCTGGTGAGTCCTCCATTCAAGGGATAATAACAATTTTCTATCTTGCTTATATTAAGACTTCATTACTTAGTTATCTACTTTTGAGGTGATCCCCGGACATGTCTTGGCCCCCGTGTAACTTATGCTTAGAGGTATTGTTAGATAACTTAACATGATGATCTATGTGATGCTTATGTATCTATGAAGATTTCCCCTTTAGTTTGTATCTCGTATATGTTGTTGCTTGAGGTTGATGGAATGTGATGACTTTCCTAAGTCCCTAATCCCATAGAGTTCGTTCCATGATCCCTTTCTCTTATCTTTTGTGTTGATGAGATTGTATGATGGATCTCCTTACCCCTTATTCCCATAGCTTGCATCCTAAGTCTTGAATCCCCTTAGTTTGATTATATGGTGCTTGATTCTATGTTTCTACAACTAAGGATGTGCTTATATGCTATGAGACTTGTTTGGGGACTCTTGGGTCCCCATTTGCCATGTCTCACCTAGGCATAGGTCGTGACACACATATTGAAGACTTTTTTGATTGGTGAAGGCATCTATTTAAACCCCATACAAATAATGGTGCCAATTTTTCAAAGCAAATACCACAAACGTTATCTCAAGGTCTTGAGTAAGATAATTACGCTCATGCACCTTTAGTTGTCTAGAAGCATAGGCAATGACCTTGCCACTTTGCATCAACACACACCCCAAGTCGACCCTTGAAGCATCATAATAGACAAGAAACCCTTCCAATCCTTCCGGTAAAGTCAAAATAAGAGCAAATGTGAGCTTATCTTTCAAAGTCTAAAAGCTCCTTTCACATTCATCGGTCCATAGGAACTTTGCCTTCTTTTAGATCAACTTTATCAAAGGGGATGCAATTGAATAAAATCCCTCAACAAATCTCCGGTAGTATCTCACTAAGCCCAAGAAACTCCTAATATCTATTGAAGTCAAGGACCTAGGTCAATTTCTCACCGCTTTAGTTTTCTTAGGATACACTTTGATTCCCTCACCCGACACCACATGCCCAAGGAATTCAACCTCTTTTAACCAAAATGCACATTTTTCAAACTTGGAAAACAACTTTTCTTCCCTCAAGGTTTGCAACACCACCCTCAAATTCCTCACATATTCTTTCTCACTTCGGGAGTAGATCAAAATGTCATCAAGGAACACCACAACAAACATGTCAAGATAGGGTTTAAATACCCTATTCATGAGATCCATAAATATTATCAGAGCATTGGTTAGACCACAAGACATCACTACAAATATAAAGTTTACATACCTTGTCTGGAAGGCCATCTTAGGAATGTCACATTCCCTTACCCTCAATTGATGGTACCCGGACTGTAGATCAATCTATTAAAAGTGACTAGCCCCTTGCAACTGATCAAATAAATCATCTATCCTCAATAGAGGATACTTTTTCTTTACGGTGACCTTATTGAGTTATCGGTAGTCAATATACATTCTAAATGATCCATCCTTCGTCCTCACAAACAACATCGGTGCACCCCAAGGTGACTTTCTAAGCCTAATAAATCCCTTATCCAATAAGTCCTTCAATTGATCCTTTAATTCTTTAAAATTTGTTGAAGCCATAGGTAGGGAGGAATGGAGATAGGTTGATTATTAGAGATGAGATCTATATTGAAATCCATTTTCCTTTTGGGAGGAACACCGGGGAGTTCATCGAGAAAGACATCGAGAAACTCATTGACCACTAGAATGGACTCAAAAAAAGGAATTTCAAAATCAACATCCCTAACCTTTGAAGATTATAAATGCAACCCTTAGCAATCAATTCTCGAGCCTTAACACAGGAGATGAACTTACCCTTAATTGATGAGTCATGTCCTCCTCACTCAAGGATGAGTTCATTGGGAAATTAAAACCTAACCTTATGGGTTCTACAATCGATAAGAGCATGATATTTATGCAACCAATCCAACCCAAGAATAATATCAAAATCTATTATTTAAAGATCAATTAAATCACAAGGCAATACTTTATGCAAAATGGGCACGGAGCAATTCCTATAAACTCTTCTAGATAAAATAGACTTACCAATGGGAGTAGAAACAAAAAGGATTCACATAGTAATTCGGGAGACATATGAAATGATCTAGCAAAAAATAGGGTAATGAAAGATAAAGTAGCATTCAGATCCAATAAAGCACACACATCATGATCATAAACCTTTAATATATCGATGATGACATTGGGTTCCTCAACCACGCATTGCCTCCCTTAAAGAACATAAAATTGATTATGGCATGAAGCACCCCTGTGTTGACCTCCATGTGCCCATTGACCTCCATGAGCACCATGTCCTTGAGGTTGACCATCTCTACTTTTGTTTGGAGTATTTGGACAATCAGTAAGTTTGTGGCGTAGCTCTCCACACCCATAACATGCACATGTATCCCTCAAGAATTTTCCACCATTATTCCTTCCACACTTTAGGTACCTAGGGATTCTTGGTCCACCATTAGCAGTTTGATATTTAAGGTTTGGCACTTTATCGTTGATGAACCATTGGCTTGGATCATTTGAAGATCCTTGGCCTTGAAATTTGTGGCCTTGTTAAAAACGGTCACTTCCTCCACCCTTAAAAACTTGGAACCCACTTTAAAAATAATCCCTTTTGGACTGTCCCATGTTCCTCTTCCTAAGCTTCTCTCCCTCAGGTTTCTCGGTGATATTATGTAGTTTTGATGATTTAACAAACCATGAGAACTGATGAGGGACCTGATCTCATGTGTGATATGAACCTAAAAAATACACCTAACAAATACCATATTGATACTTCTATAATGTTGGTGCGTGTCTGCCAGTTGTGCAGCAGTTGTCTAGCCAATGAAAATGCTCCAAATACTACTGATGTTAGGTATATATCCAATCTTTCTTGAGAAGAAAGTTTGAGTGTTTTTACATAAAGGTAGTGTGTGTTTTTTGTGAGGATCTCATGTAGTACACTAAGTAAAATCAGAGTTGTTTTTTCATTGTGTACTTCATGTTCTTATTAAGTGATTGCATCTTGTAAATTTATTTCTCGTCTATAAAAGGATCTGATAACCAGCGAACTTTTGCTTTTCGTTATTGAGATTTAGCTAGAGTTAGCTATGATGAGTTGTGAAGTCTAAGTTGGCTAGAGTTAGTCAATTTAGTGGGTGGCTAAGCAGTTCCTTTAGTGCTTGAACCTGTTATAGATTTATCACAAAGAAGGAGAAGGGATTTATATTTAAATTTCTTAATTGGAAAAGTTTGTAATAGTACACTTTCCTCCTTTGATGATAATGGTGTTGGGTTGAAACCTTATGAGTACAGGTCATGGTTTTCTCCTCCCTTGAGCAAGGGGGTTTCTACATAAAACAACTTATGTTATTTTACTTTGTTTCTTTATTATTTTATCAATCGTTGTTTTGTTAATGGACTTGGTCCTTAGACACTCAGTGGATGTGTATATTATATAAATTGGTATCAAAGAAGCCCTCTCTAAACGTTTAACACCTGGAGGGGATCCTAAAGAAGAAATTGTTGCTCCACTGAATCTAGAATAGGGTCAATCATCCACCAGGCCTCCTCATTTTAATAGGCAATTCTATAGTTGGTGGAACACTCGTATACATGAATTTCTCATGCCTAAAGACAATGACCTATGGATAATATGCTTGATGGTCCTCATGTTCCCACCCTAGAGGTAAATGAAGAAGAAATCACTAGAGTAATTCCTAAGACTCGACAACAATACTGTTGATAACAGGAAGAAGATTGAAAAGGATTACAAAGCTTAGAAGTTGATGGTTTATGGAATTGGGGCTAAATAATATAATTGGATCTTAGTTTGTGAGTCTATAAAGAAGATTTAGGATTGCTTACGTACAGCTCACGAAGGTACTAATAAAGTGAAGGATTCCAAGGTGGATATGCTCACTACTTAGTAAGAAAATTTTATCATGAAAGAAGGAGAATCTATTCATGATATGTATACCAGGTTCTCATTCATTATCAATGAACTTCGATGTTTGGGTGAACCTATTCATCCTTGCAAGCAAGTTAGGCAGATCCTCAGAATTATTCCTATGTCATGGGCCAGCAAGGTTGATGTAAATGTTGTTAAGAAGGCTCTTGCTGTTTGGGAAAATTCCTCAAGTAAGTTAGAGGAGTTTGAGCACTTAGAGGATGCTTCCTTGATGATTGTGAATGAAAATGATGAGATCTTCAATCAAATGTTTGCATTCATGGCAAAATTAGATAATAGTGATGAACCTTAGGAAGAGGTAACTATATCTTATTTTAAGCAAAATCTGCACAACCTTTCTGTTAAGAAGTTGAGGAAGTTAGCTATTATTTTTATTGATTTGATTATTGAGATAACTACTAAAAAGGATGTGTTGAACAATCAATTAGATCTTGTTCAATGTGAAAAATTTCCTTAGTTTCTCGTTAATCTTAAGTGGAGAAATATGTTTTAGATTTGGAATTAGAAAATGTAGCTTTTTGTGAAAATTTGAATGAAGAAACAAAGGGTTTTCAAAAAGGGAAAGAAAAGGCTAGTAACCTGAAACTTGAGCTTGAAGCTAGTCTGAATGATGCTGAGACAAAACGAGCTATGGCACTAGAAATGAATACTCATTTAGAGAGGGTCCTGTTCTGAGTCAAAGAAGAGTTGTCCAAATCACTCAAATTGACTACTTCAAAAATGTTAGAAACTATAACTCATCAACGAGACAATAGTAAGAAAGGCCCGGGGTTTGTGAATAAGAGTTTGTCTAATACCACTCACAGTAAAAATGCTAATGTGTCAAATTTGTTGTTGCACACTCACTATGGAAAGAATGATCATCTAAGGATAACCTGTCCTACAATTAAAAATTCTGAAAAAATTTTGGCAGGATATTTTGAGCAAACGAAAAGAATGAGACCTGGTACTAGATTGAATTCTAAAAATAATTCTAAGATAAAGAAAGTGGTGCTACCTCCCTAGACAAGAAAAATGTTAATTTTCCACTTATGTTCTTATTGGGAACTCATATTGAAATGGGTTCCAAAATCTAACAAGTGATCTCTTGTATGTAAGTAAAAGAAGAAACAACCAATGCTGGTATGTGGATAGTGGTTGCTCAATGCATATGGCTGGAAATGTTGAAAGTTTCCTTTTACTCAAGTCACTTCAAGATGGAGGTGTATCATTTGGAAATGGTAAAAAGGGTTACATTCTTGATATTAGAAGGATTGGAAAGTCATTAGAACACTCAATAGAAAATGATTATTATGTGAATGGACTAAATTTTAGTTTGTTGAGTGTATCTCAAATCTGTGACAAGGGAAATGAAGTGAAATTTTTCTTAGAAAATTGTATTGTTACTAATCTAGTTTCACAAGAAGTAATTCTTATGAAAAATGGGTGAAGAATATGTATGTGGCTAATCTGGATTCTATACAGGGAGAAGACCTTACATATATTAGTGCTCAAAGTGAGAGTGTAGAACTTTGGCACTTATGTAAGTTGTTCATTGCTTAACAAGCTTGCTGCAAAGGACTTGGTCTACGTACTACCTGTAACAACCCGAAAATTTTTGAAATATACTTATGGTTGGCATTCTATGATGTACTACAAGCCATGTATGAGTTTTGGTGGCCACGGGTTGAGTTTAAGTTGCCAAATGCAAATTGGGCTAGTTAGTGGCCTAGAGGGACAGTTTTGGCAGTTAACTTCAAATAGTCATAACTTTTGATGTGGGATGAACCATGTGATCTACCACATAGAACATTTAATCTCTTTGAGTTATCTTTGCAACACAAGTAGTTTCAATAAATTTGGATATCGTATCAAGGAGATATGGCCCAAACAGTGAGACTGTCTGAAATTTAGAAGCCATTGGAGATAGGCTCAGAAACATGGCCAAGGACATTTGCACGGACAGTAAAACTTTGCACGGTCCGTCTACGGTGTTGTTTGGTGTCACATTGAGCTTGGGGTGTCATGGAACCACCCCTAAGCAAAGTCCAAGTCAACGGAAGCTTGAACGGACCGTTTGACACCAAACGGCCCGTGTACTGCCTCGTGGAGTGAGGCAGTAGCTAGTCCAAGCCAAGGCTGATGGTTTTGAGTCTAAGGATAGTTGGACGATACCTTACACAGCCAGTCACAAGTTGAACGGACCGTTTATTGGTTCATGAAGTGTAACAGAAAGTCCTCCGAGAGTTCGCATGAAGATTTGGCTAAGTATACTTGACGGCTTGTTGAATGGTCCGTGAGACCACTTGACGGCACTGTAGCTCCATTTGGGTGCTGTGTTCAGTGAGAAGTTCCGATTTATTAATGGTATTTTCGTGATTTAACATTTCCCTAAGCCCTCTTTTGGTCCCTTAAGGTATCCTAAACCCCTAAATCATCCCCCTAACCCTCTTTCATTCATTCAAACTCTCCTACTCTCTCTCTTAAGATCCTCAGGATCTCTTGACCTCCATTGAAGCTAGTTTGTAGAATTTAGGGAAGAAGACTTGGTTAGGTTTGATCTTGTGGGTTGCTTGCTTGGATTAAGGTATGTGGGATTTGATTCAAGGACCCTCTTTCATCCTTGAAGATCCTAAGAACCCTAACCCTTTTAAATTTATTTTAAGCTTTTCAATTAGTTATGGGTTC
>JBCEWC010003094.1:0-31606 GCA_038996855.1 Solanum aculeatissimum | reverse complement strand
GGTTTTTTCTCCAATTTGGGAGTTTTCCACGTTAAATCTTTGTGTCATTATTCTCTTTAAATATCTCTGTTATTTTTTCTACTTGAAAATAAACCTAGGGGAAGGGAAAAATTGTCGTTTTTTCCCAACATTACTAAGATAGTAACAAGGCATACTTGTTCATTTTTTGCACACTTGTTGTTGTTTGCAAAAGTTAGATGTTGAATGTGGAACTGCATTTGATCTTGGATTGTTTTAAGAGAGAAAAACATTACATCTATTGGGATTAGATGGACTTGCACCTGTGAGTTGGTAGTGATAACTATTCGCGTAGGACTTTGTAGGGGTGTTTTTAGTTAGGATTTTTTAAAGTTAAGGATATTTATGTAACTTAACATTTAAGTTAGGTAGTTCATGCTTTTTAGATAGATAGATAGATTACCCATCTTGATGTTATTGTACATCTCTTTCTTACCCATCTTGATGTTATTGTACATGTGGCGATGGTTCAAATATGAGATAGAATTATATTATTCTATAGAAGAAAAGAAAAAAATAAGGCAAATACACTAGTCCTAATTAGGCCAATAAAGGTGAAAGTGAATTTGTGACATTGAATATAAGGCAAATTATCTGCTGCTACAAATAAAAGTGATCTAATTGTTTAGATTATGGTGTATATTAGTTAAACTCCACTTGAATTTGTCAAAAAAATATTAAAGCTATACATGAAGATCATTAGGGTAGTCTTTAGGATATTTCTTGATTGCATCTCTAATAGACGTCTCTTGCTCATGTAGATTAGGTGGCATTTGTTCATACACATCACTAAACAATTCTGTCAATGCAGGTTTTTTCATTCCTTCTGCTGTTTTAATTGCCTCTAATACCTGTGGCATCAGAATGAAAAACTTATTTCAATTTCAGAATAAATGTAGATGCCAATATTGATCTTAATTATGTTATGTAAATAAGGTGATCCAACTTAAAGGGATTAGGAGGGTCGTATTGCCATGGTACCTGTCTCTTGATATTTGTTCCGAGTTCAAATTCACGATCCTCACTCCACCAACCATTCCTCTGCATATATTTTCTGAACCTGGAAATGGGACTTCTTTCTGTTTTCCAGTATTCTATTTCATTCGTTGTCCGATATTTTGTGGAATCATCAGATGTTGAATGATGTCCTACTCGATACGTCATTGCCTGAAATTTTTCACCAAAAAGTCCAATAATATATACTTGGATGCATTCAAAAGACAATAATGTTTTACCTCAACTAGTATTGGTCTTTCCTCACTAATTGTCATATTTCTAGCTGCACGAATAGCATTATAAACTGCAATAACATCATTTCCATCTACGCGAATACTTCTTATTCCATAACCTAGTCCCTTTGCCACAATGCCATCACCTGCCACAATAAAGAAAGTGCATTAATTACATTATTATGTGTCACAAGTCATTCTTTCTTGCTTAAAAGTCCTGCCTAGCCAAGTATCATCTTATAAAATTAAGACTAAAGAAGAAATAAATAATTTACTTCGAAATTGTTCGTGTACAGGGGTGCTTATGGCCCATCCATTATTCCGGCATATGAAGATAACAGGAGCTTCCAAAACAGCAGCAAAATTCAATCCAGCATGAAAATCTCCCTGCATTGTTTTCGATCACCAGAATTACCTTTTTTAAAATTGTAAGTAATGAAATTAGAATGTCAATTATTTCAACATGATCATTAATTAACTACCTCACTAGTTGCACCCTCCCCTATAAAAGCAACAGCACAAGTACCCGTTTTATCCATTTTCAGAGAATAAGCTACACCAGCAGCCTGAGATATCTGAGTGCTGAATGTACAGGGGAAAAACAGAGTAATTATAAGTAGCAACACATTATTATTATCGCGATTTCAAAGAAGAAATATCTTACGCCAAAGGTGAAGATATGGTAATAACATTGTGTTTGTTGGAACCATAATGTACTGGCATTTGCCTTCCTTTTCCTTTATCATCCTTGTTTCCAAAACATTGATTTATGCATTCTTGCACGGTGAAGCCACGCCATAGTAAGACCCCTGTCTCTCGATACTGCAATATAAGTTAAATTTTATGTACTGACAATGTAAAATTAAATTATTTTACATAGTTAATGAGGTCGATCGTCACTTACTTGAGGTAATACAAAGTCATGTGGAGATAGAGCCGCAGCAGAAGCAATGTTGATAGCTTCTTCACCAAAACAGGTCATATAGAAGGAAATCCTCCCTTGCCTTTGTGCTTCATAAAGGTAGGTGTCCATTCTGTTCAGAGTAACCATGGCGCTGTACATGTTCACTGCTACTTCTTCTCCTAACTAATTTAAATTAATTAGGTATGTATGCGACAATTGTAAGATGAAACTATTATTGATCCAATTGTGGAACGTGACGTATACCTGGTCGTGTGTGATATTAGAAATTAGAGAGCCATCGTCATTTAGAATTCGATAACATGGTAATCTCTTATCTGATGCTTCTGCAATAAACTTCATCTGTGATGTCAACGGAATTTTTCCACCTGGAAAATCTAAATCCTGCATAAATGTTCAATCAATATCATACATATACTCTATATATTACTAACACTCTAACCTTCACTAGATTATTACGCTTTATACATAAATCATCTTTAAGTAAAAACATCAATAATATTTAGAGTATAATAAAAGAAAAATATATTCAAACTCTTGTGGTAACCCCTCATGTCTTTTTTCTAAATGTCTTTACAAGTAGTTTGAGAAAATATGAGTAAAAAAACAAGAGTCGTTTGATTAATTGAATCATATTGAAAATTTTAATATCTCACAATTTATATACTTGGTGATTTGGATTCAATGCTAATAGGAGTATTGTGTAAGATATTACTAACACTTATTCAATAATCACTACTCTCTATTCTCTTTTTTACTTATTTTTTGAAAATAATTTTCTAAATTTAAATTGAATAATCTTAAGTCCAACGGGGTAATTTGAATTGGGGCTTATAAGCCTTACATTTTAAATGAACTTAAAAAATCGTACCTTAATAGTAACAAGTGTAAGAAGAAAATGAGAATTTCTTACATTTCTCTTATTTGTGTATGAATAAAATTTGTCATTAAAAATAAATTTGTAAAAATTAGATACAAACGCAATTGATCGGATGTGGGAATAATTAATGTGATTGTTGTATTTTTGGGTTTTGGATTAATTAAGTTGGTTAGGAGGCGCGGCGGAATAAATGTGGCTTGGACGGCTAGTTATGGAGGAGTTGGGTGCCTCATTAATACTCATTTCTGAGTAAATGTGGCATCAAAACAGTAAAGAAAATATACTCCCTCCGTTCATTTTTACTTTAACCCCTATACTATTTTAGGATGTCTAACAATACTTGTTCAGTTTATGAAATCAAGAGATAATTTTAAACATAGTTTCTAATTTACCCTTATCATTGATTATAATTATTTTCCTATTACATTTTTCAATACATTGTATTAATTATATTCAAAAGGATGACTTAGTAAATTTACCCTTATTATTTATTACTTCTTAATATCTGAGCCAACTCAATAAGGATCAAGTGGTTATAAAATTTTAAAAAATAATTATTTATTCAATTAAAAATGGGCATGTGTACTGTCTAGTTCCTTTATGGAAACAGAGTCATTGGATCACTTCAAACAAGAATAGGATATTTGTAGGTCATTCCTAACAAACACATAATTTGGGATACAAGAGTACCATGCAGGATGAAATTTCTACAAGTAATTAACCATCTTTTTGTTTCATTCCTATATAATATATATTATTTTTGCTTTACATATCTTTAATATATTATAAATAAAAAATAAACTTTTTCTTTATTATACTCTATTTATGTGCCTTATTCATCAATAGTAATAGATGTTTTTTCTTTTAAATAATTTTACAATATATATTTATATTTTCAAAGAAAATGAATTTACAGAAAAAATAAATTAATTATATGTTGATTTAGAAATTGCAAGTTTTCTTCTGTTAGTTTTGTCCTTGCGGGAAATATGTGCGTGACTTGTTAAAAACCAAATTATTATGTATGTTGGTCTTAATTCTTATTGGATGGGCAGGTACTTACTACTCTATACTCATTATGTAAGAGTAAGAAAAACCGTGATCACACTTTTTCTTTTTTTTTTGGAAATATTGTGTGATCCCTTGTGTGGTTTAGAGAAACAGATTTCCAAAAATATGGTTATCTATTCAATTATTGTAAAATTGAGAGAAAATGACTATAAATAGATCATTTAAGCAGAACTACTGGGAAAATCTTATCAAAACCAATTGATAAAATGTATTAAAAGTTAAAGCTCAAAAAGACACATCAAACTCCTAAAGTAATTGTAAAAACGTGAGTTTCCACTAGATAAAATCTTTTCGCATTTGGCAAACTCCAAGGACTAAATTTGTTGAGGAATAAATTTATGGGATTACTTTCAACCTACCCCAAACACATAATGGGACATTTTTGTGTTTTCTCATATCAAAGGCTGGTTTCGATATGATTTGAAGTTGAGATTTTATTAGGACATGTAATTTGAAGTTTTGGAGTTAGATTTTTTTTATTTATAAACATGAAATTAAAATCTCATAATTAATGAAAACTATCCAAACTTCCCTAACTCTTATATTGTCTTAACAATTAATGAGCAAATCACAATTTATAAATAAGGTATCGTAATAGTTTAAAACGTTGTGTGAGAGAACGATTGAATATGATCAGGAATACAAAGAAAGCAAGAAAATGTCCACAGCTAATACACAGAATTTGTAATTAGAATAGGTAGGAGTGATGAATTTTCGTTTCTTTGAGGTCTGGTTGACTCCTGCACCCTTCCTAGAAGGTGGTAGGGAGACTAGATGCTCGTAAATTGTACCTATTATTGGTGTAATGGTAATATTTTCACAGTTTATTACCAAAAAAAATAATTTTAAATAACAGGTTCAGTGGTACGGACTGTATTTTTAAAAGTTACTTTAGTAGAACATTTCTACTAGTTCAATGACTATTATAAATCACAATTGAAAACACCTTTAAATTTAGCGTGAATTATTAGTTTCATTCCTGAAGTATTGATTGTGTTAAAAACACCCCTTTAAATATACCCTCGATCATGCAACAAGAGTGAAATACACCCCGAAATTCTTGTCAAGTTAAGAGGTGTTTTTAACACTTATGGCAAATCAAGGGTGTATTTTAGTTTAGTTAGTCAAGTAGAGAGGTGTTTTTAAGACTGTGAATAGTTCAGAAATGAAAGTAATAACTCGGACAATTTTGAAGAGAAGCAACAAAAGAGAGAAAGAAAGTTGAAATAATGTTGCCTGATTTTGGTAAGCAGTATCTTCACAACTATATGGATCCAGTTTCTGTCCAGCTTCCATGGAGGCGAAAAATCTGGTAACGACAAGTGCGGGGGTATACTGGCCGGAAAAAGCCATTGGCAGCTTTCTTGTAACAGCATGATTATGTAAACTTCTTAAAAACCAACTTGCCATGGAAACTTTAGTTTGTATACGTATTTGGCCTTATGTCTTAATTAATCGATGAGCTCAAGGTGGAAGTATGTAATGTGTAGGTACTAACGATCTCTGCCCGTTATATAGGAGGAGGAAAGCACGGATGTCTCTTACTTTACTTTTTCGTCTCTTTTATTTTATATAAAATATTATTTTAATAATTCACAAGACTTGCTAAAATTCAAAATATCTTATACACCTATTGAGTTTAGGATCTTTAATTCAAAAAAATTCTTAAATTTTGTATTCCAAAACTCATAGAATAAAATTAAGGGAGTAAAAGATAGTCATAAGAGTACAAGATACGATGTGAGAGTCTCTCATGCAAATCTCCATGCTTTTAGAAGTAGGGAAAATGATTTTATGGGTAGTTTGATGATTGGATAAGAATTTTTATATAATTTATACGATACTTATATATAAAATTGTAACGACGTTTAACCGGCAATTTAGAAATTATATAACGCATGACTAATTCCCACACAAATAATACATGCATAAAAAAAATTAATCTCTACTTTAACTACCAAATGACCCCTTAATAATTTAAATTTATCCTTGTTCTACTATTTATTGAATCCTAATTGTGGTTACCGTTAGTTTTGGAGCTTTAATATCCCTTCTTTTTACTAAGAGATAGGGATATGGTTATGTGTGATGGTTTACTGTTTTAGGCATTTGTATTTTCTTTTCAATTAATATCTCCTCCAGTTGTAACACTGCAACTACTTACACTTAAAACGTAACATGGCCTCATTTATACTTCCCATTTCACACGTCAATCTCACCTTGCTGGCTTTTCAATTTCTCATACTTATTCTACATAGAAAACTAACAAATACTCTTTTCATTTCATATTAATTTTTATTTTACTTCTTCTCAAATTCATCTTTAAAAAAAGGATAAATAATTTCAAACTGATGGAGTAAATTTAAGACTATAAACTAAACATGTACTTTATTTATATTTTTTAAGAAGACCGCAAAATTTATTGTGAACAAATTAAAGTAAATGCCAAAAAATATTGAAAACAAGCCGTCCACCCACGACCACCTTATTGAAAACATTTATTATATGAAATATTGAAATTTATATTTCTTCTCTTGCAAAATAAATGAGTATTTTTGTACTGTTGATAATGGGAGATCTGTTCATGGAAGAGAGCCCAAAATGTCCTTGAACTATTGATAATAGTACAAAAATGTCTTTCATCTATCTTTTAGGTCTTCCAAAATTGCCCTTTCTTTTAACAAAATAATAATTAAATATTTAAAAACACGTGACAATCACCTATTGGTTGCAATTTAATTATTTAAAATTAGTTATAAATAAGAGATAAATTAACCCAAAACAAATCTCCCAACTAACGTTTTTCCCCAATTTCATTCCAATTCCTAAATTATGCAAATTGAAGCAGCATAACATTTCACTTTGTTTCTAGTTAATTTAAAGGCCTAAACATTGATTTTGCTGAGACATTGAAAACTTTGTAGTATTATTACCACAATTGGTTCAAATGACATTAGTAATAATTTTTATTTAAATAAAACAAATTTTGTATAATAAAAAATTACTAAAAATTATATCTTTTTCAAAATATTGATTAAAGATAAATTTCTAAAAATTAATAGTTATCTTACTATGTATATCCAAACAAAGAATACAGTTTATTTTGAGAGGGAGAAAATAGTTTTAATGCACTACAATATGAAAGGCCAAGTTTTTGACCACCAGATACATGACTTTCCACTATAACTATATTCATGAGTGAAATTACCTGGAAAATATATAATTTGTTATTATTTCATAATATAACTTATTATTATTTGATAAATATTTTAAGTTTTTTAAAAAAAAAAATAGAACTTGTTCCGAAATTTAGCATTTGAAAATCTTGCAAATTATCTCAATTTTTTATATTTTATAAAAATATTCATCATTTATAGTTTTAGATTAAATTTCAATCCTAATTTGTTGTACAAAATTTATATTGTCATATACATATTTTGTATAATTTTTATCCGAGCATGCTCTCCAAAGTCACTTTCAATTATAAGTAGTAATAATAGTTTTTTTTTCATATAAATCAATAGTATTTTTCTTTTATTTTCTTCTTTTTCTCAATTCATATTAATTGTGTTAGTTGTTTTATCTTTTTACGGAACATGTTTATTATGAAATGATAATACAAACATATGAATATATTTAGTAATTTTTAAAATTTATGGATGTAAATTATATTTTTCTTTTAAAATCAAATATTTCATCAAAATTTGAATTTCACCTAAAAAAATTGTTTGCCAAAAATATTTAGAAACTTTTGACCAAACGCCTAGCTAAGGGTGCGTTTGATACGAATGACAAATGTTATTCGTGGGATCTATTTTCCGAAAAAAAAAATTATAATTGGATCATTAAAAACACCCTTGCTCGTTAATGAATACTCTTAGGCAAATATTAGGGTCAGTTGAGCATTAGGAAAATATGGGCGATTTTTATATAATCATAGGTTCGGTTCGATTTTTAATTGCAATTTAGAGTGTGTTTGTTATAGTCAATTTTTAATTGCAATTTAGAGTGTGTTTGTTAGAGAAAAAATATTTTTTTATTTTTTCGTGTTTGATTAATCATAATATTTTGAAAATATTTTCTTGACGGAAAAAAGCTTCTTCAAAATGAGGAAAATAACTTCATAGGGAAAACAAATTTTCAGAAGTTGCAATCCAATCTTATTATCTCCTCTCCACCCACCCAACATTCCATATTTCTAATGTTTGACCATCAAAGTCTCCACCAATGTTTTAAAAGGTAGGAGCGTGAGACGAGACGTTTGATGCAGTATGGGGCGTGGCGTAAGTCCAGAGACAAGGGTGTAATCATGTATTAAATATAAATTTTAAAATGATTCAAATTTATGAATAAATTAGTCCAAATAAATGTTATGGATTAATATAATTAGGTTAATTATTTAAGTTATATATCAAATAATGTTGCCTAAGGGACATAATGCTATAAAATCTCTATCTTATCAGTTTGAGGCACGATTAGGGGTGTCAAAAAAAAGGGTTGAGTTGAAATTGAGAATGTTAAAATGAGTTGAAATAGAAATTGGGTTGGGTTATGACCCGTCCAAATTTACTTTGGGCTCAAACCGGCTAAAGTTCGGGTTGGATCATGACCCGCTCAATCTTAATAATTCTAGCATATTATTATTTATTTTTTATAATCACAATTTGAATTTCAACTCAAAAAATAAAAATAAAAAGTTACAAATTGATATATAAATGATAGAAAATATAAAATAGATAGAAAACATACATTATATTAATGCAAGTGAAGATCCTTAAAACGGATTGAATTTGCAGATTAAATTGAGTTCAATTGAACATTTTTTTGATACAGGTTAAAGCTTGAACGGGTTGAGATTGAACCCAATCAAAATTATCTTGAACCCAACCCATAAAAGTTTGTGCGGGTTATCTATATTTGAGTTCATTTTGACACCCTTAAACACGATTATCTAAAAATTAAGAGAGTTGCTTTATTTTCTTATATATTTTAGAAAATATTGTACAACCTGAAAAATATAATAGTATAAAATATAAATATCATTACATATCATTAAAAATATGATTTATAAAAAATACTTTAAAAATAATAAAAATAAAAAATTAACGCTCTGTTGCCATGTGTACAGCTATGTTCCCTTGCTAGTGCAAACAAACATAAATTCAAAATGGCTATTAAGTATTTACCCAACCCTAGTTCATTGGTTATATCGTCTTTAGCAAAATACTCTCTCTGTTAATTTTTACTGGCCCATTATTTTAGAAATAAATATTTATTTTTACTTGTCACTTTTAACATATTAAGAAAAGATAATTATTTATTTTTTTATTTTATTCTTAACATTAATTACTTATTCTCCAAATTATTATTCAAGTCATAACACTTAACATCAATTAATAGGGGTAGAATGATAAAATACTCATGTCAAGTATTATTTTCTTAATGGACATGCTAAGTTCAAGAGTCACAAGTAAAAATTAGTGGTGAAAGTAGTTTATTAGTGTAACCATCAAGATTAGATATTAAGTTTATGCCCCTTTCCCTTGTGTATTTTTTTTGTTAATTTTATTAA
Source organism: Solanum aculeatissimum (assembly GCA_038996855.1). Taxonomy (NCBI): domain Eukaryota; kingdom Viridiplantae; phylum Streptophyta; class Magnoliopsida; order Solanales; family Solanaceae; genus Solanum; species Solanum aculeatissimum. The sequence continues at coordinate 21,914 of JBCEWC010003094.1, read as the reverse complement.
TAATATATACTAGATCGTGATCAATAATGTTAAATCTTTCATCATAATGGGTTATGAAAGATTAAATCAACTAATTTAATTAAAAAAATTATAAATATGTGAAATTTTTTAAATTCTTTTACGTAGAAATATTTATCATGTTTAGTATTTTCAAAATTGGATCTTTTCACCACGTGTTTTACCTGTGACTTTGGAAGTATTCAAGTTTTGCATACGTCTGCTCTAACTAAGATCTTTGATTTTTGGAGATGGTTTCGTGCTACAGTCTAGGGGAGGAACTTTAGGATATTTTTGACGTAATGTGACAAGTCATTAGCTAATTGAGTAGATCTAGATAAGTATGTGTACAAGCTAGAAATGAAGAATGCAATCTTGTTTATCGGTGGTAATATGATTATTCGTGAGGCTAGCAAATGAATCCTAAACTAGTTATTTCCTGTGAAGTAGGGAAAGAGATTCAATTTAATTTTTCTTTTTGATAACTAACAAGATTGTATTAATCACCAAATGTATCAGTTACAAATCAATAGCTAAGCCATGACACAACTTGCTATTCTCAAAACAAAGATAATATGAATTTTTTTAAAAAAAAAACTAAGCTAGGAAGTTAAAATACAAATTGATAATTGTCTTGTATAGTCTTCTGGTTGGTCCTAATACAACAAATATAAGCGATCTTCTTGGCAATAGATTCAAGTCCTGCTTTTCTTGTCAAAGACCTTTTGGTTTCTCTCAATTCAAATGGCATAGACATACTTAGTATGCACCAACTCTAAGATTTGGGCAATTTGAGTTTTTCCCTTAGCAGAGCCTATGATTCTCAAGACATATTGGTCACAATTATTCTAAAACACTTGAACACATTAAATCCATCATAGTAGCTTCCACCAGACTTGATGACTAAAACACAGTTTGTGTATACGTGATCTCTAGATTCAACGGAGTTGGCATAAGATACATTGCCAATCAACATCTAGCCTCCATTTTTTGAGTCTATTTGTGGCGCTTAGCTTATTTTGCAGTTGTAACCACATAGTTTTAACACCTTGAAAATTTCTAAACTAAGATTCAAACTTTTCTCTTATGTGTATGAGATCATACCGAGTGATTTTAACCTTGAATATAGGTATTAAAGCCTATTCTATAGTGGGATGATATTCTAACCTTGAATATAGGTATTAAATCTTATTCTATAGTGGGATGATAGAGTTGAAATAAATAAAGGTCACAAAGATCCTTTAAAACAAAGTTGAGATGAAACCTTCCTTACCAATTGAGTTTCGATATGAAATCCTATGAAAATAGGTGATCCAATAACTCCAAAGTTGTGAATGTACATTAAGGTCCTTTTCTAAATAATTGAAGTGTGTCATATGTGGATTTAGGTCATAAGGGACGCCCAAGGTGAAGACAAGTTCAAAACATTTCAATCGGCTAAGTTTCAGTATGAGTTTATAAAAAGGTCAACTTCAAATGGTCATATCTCTCAGCACATAATGAGTTAGGTGACCCATAATATATCAAATTGAATATGTTTGAATTATCTTTCCAACACATTCAATATCGACTTAATCAAAATTTGGAGTAAAACGTTATGACCATTTTACTAAAGCCTATCAAATCTAAAAAATTCGGCAACTTGCCGAATAATTCGGTGTTCCACCAATTTTGATTGCTAAAATGTCCCGAGAAAGCTTAGAACACTGTAAAAAGGGCGATTAAGGGTCCTCATTTGGTGACTTACCGAATGGTTTGGCAAGGGGGCTCCTAGATCACCGATTTGACCGACGGAACTCACCAAAAGATAAATATTTTTCAAATTTGATGATTATTTGACTTCCCTAAAAGGTTATTTTTTACCTTTTGCCCTTAGTTAACTTCCCTAAGCATATCATATAGCTTAATAACCTCTCATAAATGTATAAACCCCTGAAATCATTGAAATTTTATGTTTAAAGCTCTCCTAAAGAAGAAGCTAGGGCGCTTCATCTTCAAGTGCAAACCAAAGGTTTCTTCAAGAGATTTTTCTCTTTCAGGTATATAAGGCTAAATTAAAGCTGGAATTATTTTTTCATGTGCCCCCATTGATGGTCATATTGAGTCTCTACGCATGCTTCTTTGAAGGTTTTCTTGTAAATTATATATTCTATGTATTTTTTTATGTTTGATGATCATCATGAACTTGATATACTGAACAAATATTTTTATATAAATTATTTCATAAATCCTAGATATTATTTAATAAAAAAATTACATGAATGAACCTAGGAGATGGGTCTAGAACCTTGACATGATGAATGTTGATTGTGAAAGTGATGTGAGCATGATATAATGTTGATAGAACTAGATGGTCCTATGAGTCTTCATAAATTGAACTCAAATGATTTGTCTAAATTGATAGTCCTCTTAACGATTGTCTAAACCCCTCTTGAAAGATGTGATTGGTCGAAAGGCTCGGTTGTGACAGAATTGATGAATTGATAAGAGTCCCTATGAGACTCATCGATTAAATTGATTGTTTATGAGAATTGAGTCTTGGAAGATGTATCAAACATAGAATTGAGTGAGAGTAATTCCAACTCAAACTCAATAACTACGTCACCAAATGTAGGAGAGGATTGAGACCATTACGTCGGATGTTTCCTCTTGATAGGTCCTTGAAATAATACAGGATTGATTGGATCCATTATGGGTCGATTCGTTCTTTACCCTGGCAAAGTATTGAATGGTTGTGGAAATATCAACGAGATTATTGTACGATCACTGACTCATAAGTGATTGTTATTGGATAAGTGAAACTCCCAATAGGACATGATAGTACTCTGATGGGATTGGATTGGATTAGATGTGAATGGTCTTTGTCTAAATTATATTTTTACTTAACATATGACATTCTAATTGAGTTCCTTATCTTGTTGAGTTGAGTACCTATGATTATGTTCTTTCCCTTCCAATTATTTTATATACTCATACATTCCACGTACTGACGTTCATTTGGGTCTACATCATTTATAATGCAGAAATATGTACTAGAGATCGTCAACAGACATTCCATGGAAGATCTATTCCAGATATCAGTTGATTTGTGAGTCTATCCTACTTTTGGAGGATGCTCATTATTTATTTCATCAAACTTCTAAAGTCAGTTTTTCGATTTGCTTTTATTCTATTTTAAGGTAGTCATGGACCTGTCATTGACACCTCCTAGTTAGATGGATAGAGGTTTTCATAGACTAAATTATCGGATTGTGATTGAATATTATTTTTGGCTAGTTATTTTCATACTAGTCTTATTTAGTTGATTTGATAGATTGGTTGGCCTTTAGCCTTTGATTGTCGATTCAATTATTTCTTTCTATTTAGTTACTCTTGATTATCGATATCTTTTGCTATTAGATTGTGATTGAATGAATGCGATGAGACGAAGTGGTTCGCTTGGGGACTAACAATAGTCTCTGAGTGTCGGCCATACCAAAGGTACCCTCCCAGGACGTGATAATAGTGAAGATTGCATTTGGTCTAAGAGAAATTTGATTTTTTGAGTCTATATGTGGTGATTAACTTATTTTGCAGTTGTAACCACATAGTGAAGATTGCCTTTGGTCTTAAGCAAAATTTGAAACATCAAGCATTTTCATTGAACTCTTTATTGAAATTCTAAAAAGTGAAAGTATAATTGTCTAATCATAGTTTTACTCCTCCAGATATTAGGTGGGAACTATGAGTAAACTTGTTTAACCTTCAAAACTTTTTCACCATCGAGTAGGCTTGATGGGAGATGGTCACCTTTTGAAAAGAAATGCTTTTAATATAGTGGAAGTGCACCCACTTAATCCATAACTTGTCCTCTAGGTCCTAACAATGTTTAGCAATGGCAACCTTATTGCATAAGTGAAGATTAATCAAGTTGAGGCCACTAACTAGTTTTGGAGAACACACTCTTTCCCAAACAACCTTGGTTTTCTTGGTGATAGTATTAATGTTGACCATACATAACTTCTACAGTCGACATCAATTTATTTAAACACCTTGGTGGGGATAAGAAATAACTAAGCCAGTAGGCTTGAATATAAAAAAGAATCGATTGAACAATTGTATCTTTCCTGTATAAGATAGTTTTTTAACCGTCCATGAGGTAATTTTTTTGTAATCTTCTCAATAAGTGAAATTCATTGCACAAGATTAAGTTTTTTTGGTAGACAGAGTGATCCCTACGTACTTGAAAGGAAGGGTTCCTAGTGTTAAATCAAGGTGATACAACATTCAAGCTTGCACTACTTGTGTGGTACCACCAAAATAATTTAAACTTTTGTCCAAGTCTGCTTGTAATCTAAAAGCTTCATTGAAAATAGTGAAACATCATTGTAACATGCTAACAGAGTAAAGATCAACATTAAAGAATAAGAGGCGGCCATCTGCAAAGGTCAAGTGTATAATACCTAATTTTAAACATCTTCAATGATGCTTGAATTCATTAGAGTGCTTCAAATCATTTACCAGTTTGCTAAGGTACTCAATGGCTATAGCAAACAAGTAGGGGCCGATTGGATCTCCTTGCTTCAATCCTTTCTTTGCATCAAAGGTTTCTGAAGTCATTAATCATTATAGTATAGTTCATTGTCTTCATATACTCTATGATCTGTCTTAAGAACTTCATAGGTATCCCAACTCTCACATGACTTGTTTTAGGTAGATGCATTCAATAGAGTCATTCAATTTGATTTTTCAATAGTGAATATACTTTGGATCTAAAGTATACATTAGCTACTAAATTAGATATAAATGAAGAAGAAAAAGAAAGATGTTAAGTGACGTTTTGATGATTAACAAACTGATTCGAGGACCAGGTCACCGATTAGGTTGGAGTTCTTAGTGTACATGTGGAATACAACTGTTAAAGTTTTTTGGTTGGTGAAATATCATTCTAAATATATTTAAGCACCAACAGTCCGTGCGATGTCTTCATTGCAGTATAAAAAGAGATTGTTCAAGGAACAAACATATCTTTTGGAAATATTACACAACTAAATATTCTTGTTGATCCAAAATCTCTCTCTTGGTTTCTTGTGTGAAGATACAACTATAGCATTCGAGGGACCTGATAGAAGATGTCTAGAGTTTCTCTCTATATATCTAGTTGTGTTGTATTTTAAGTTGTAAGATCACTCCTAGTCTATAAAGGAACGCTGATCATTACTTTCTTCTAGTATAAGTTTTATAAACCTCGTTGGCTGATGTGTGCTGAGAGGTGTTATGATGTATTAGTCTAGCTTCATCTAGCAAGTGAGAGAGTAGACTAGTTGCTATTGTTGTTGCTCATTGCTTGTAACTAGGTTGCAAGTGAAAATGGTGAGAGGGTGAGTCAAATAATCCTGTGTATGTTGTATTTGTCTACTTTGCTCATTCATTTAGTGGATCTAGAGTTTTGGGAAATTATGTTGGATAGGTCGTGGTTGTTCCTCTCTTGAGCAAGGAGCTTTTTCATGTTAAATTCATGTGTTTCGTTCTTTGTTGTTTGTCTTCTTTTAGTTTTTTCCTGCCCATATTACTTCAAGGGATCAGGTCCCTTTACGTGGTAGACTCATAGTTATTCATCAAGTGGTATCAAAGAAGGGATCTCTATACGGTTTACACCTAGATATTTTATAAAAAAATATGGTTGCTCCACTAAATCTAGAAGGATAATCATCCACCGAACCTCCAAGATTCAATGGAAAGTTTTGTGGATGGTTGAAAAATTGTATGCACGATTTTCTTATGGTTGAGAATAGTAAGTTATGAGATATTATTCTTGATAGACCATATGTCCCTACTGTCGAAGTCAAGAAAGGGACAACTACCAGACTGATTCCTACGACCAGACAACAATACTCAAAAGCTGATAGGAAGAAGATTGAAAAAAATTATAAGACTAAGAAACTTATTGTGTGTGGGATTGTTGTTGAGGAATATAATAGAATCTCAGCCTGTGAATCTGCAAAAGATATTTAGGATTGTCCTAAGAATGCTCATGAAGGTACTGAGTAGGTGATTGAGTCTAAGGTTGACATGCTCACCTCTCAATATGAAGATTTCTTGATGGTGTTGATATGACCTATCTCACAGTGATGAATAAATTAATGGTGTTGATATGACCTATCTCACTAAAAGATTCAAGAAGATATTAGAAAAAATCATGGGTTCACAAAGAGAGGAAATGTTGTTAGGTTTTAGGGTAATGCCGAGCTTTGTCACGGATGTGGAAGGCTAGGACACTATGTTAGAGAATGTCCTCATACAAAAAGTGAATACAAAGATGGTTCAAAGGTTGTGAAAGACAAAAGGAAGGACCAGGTTCTCGAGAAATTCAGAAGAAAGGCTACTGCTGACAGGATTGTGATTAAAAAACTAGGGTTATTGGGGAACTCCTCTAGTGACTCTGAAGATTCAGAACACCCTGAGGATTTGTCTATGCTAGATGTGAAAGATGATGATGAAATATTTTATAATTTGTTTGCATTCATGGCTTAATCAAATGATGAAGAAGAAGATGAGGAACTGGTAACACTGTTGGATTTAAAAAAGAACTTAAATTTTTATTCTACCAAAAAGTTGAAAAAGTTTGCAAGTGTTCTCATTGATTTCATCTGTGAATTAACTGCTGAAAAGAATTTGTTAAATAATAGTGTTGATGTCTCTCAAGATGAAAAAATTACTTTAACAAATCATGTATCTGACTTGGAAGTAAAAGTTGTGACTCTAGAAACTGAGAAAGATGAACTCCTGAAGCTAGTTGAAACTGAATCTAAATTTGATACTAAGCTAAAGGGTAAAATCATTGAAAATAAACTTGCTTTAGAACAAAAGTTGAAGGAGGCTGAACTGAAGTTAATTCAAGCTTTAGAGAGAAATATTGAGATGGAAAAGGACCTGCTAAAGTTCAAACAGGACATGAACAAGTCCTTGAAATGGACTACCTCATCTAAGTTGTTGGGAGACATGTCCAACAACAGGGGTCATGAAAAGAGAGGTCTAGGATATGTCAATAAAATTGACCCTCCTTATAATCCTCATAGTGAATATGTCACTATGGCTAACAACTTGTTATGTTTACACTGTGGTAGAAATGGTCACCTGAAGAGCAGCTGTGATGTTCTCAAAAGATCACTCAAAAGGCAACAGTTTGATTACTCTGAAAGAAGAGGTGTGATTGAGGGACCAGGTCCCAAGTCAAAGCAGAGTAACAGACCCATGCCTGGTTGGACCAAAAAAAATTTAATTAGGCCTCTGTCTCATTACTAGGAACTCAGACTGAAGTGGGTTCTTAAAATTAACAAGTGAACTTGTGTAGGAACAGTCAGGAGGAAGCATTCAGTGTTGGTTCATGGATAGTAGATGCTCCAAGCACATGACTGGAAGGACTAAAAAACTTCCTCTCCTTTAAAGAAGTCGAAGGTGGCAGTATTTCATTTGGTGATGGCAAAAAGGAGTACATTTTGGGTATAGGTAAGATCGGGGTAAATGCTTTGAGAAAGCTATTGAAGATGTACTATGTTCAAGGCTTGAAGTACAGTCTTCTTAGTGTCTCTCAAATTTGTGACAAAGGAAATGAGGTGAAATTCCTATCTAACAAGTTCACTGTAACCAACTTGTTAACTAAGGAAGTGAACCTCAAAGAAAAAAGATGTAAAAATATGTATGTGGTCGATCTCAGAACCATCAAAAAGGACAATCTTACCTGTCTCACGGTGCAAGATGAGTCAAGCGATCTATGGCATCTGCTTCCTAGACCTTTTGACAGAACTATGATAGGGACCAAGTGGGTGTTCAGGAATAAGTTGGATGAAATTGGTACTATCACTAGAAATAAGTCCAGACTTGTAGTGCATGGCTTCAACCAGGAAGAAGGTATTGACTATGATGAGACCTTTACTCTAATTGTCAGAATGGAGGCTGTCAGAATACTGATTGGCTTTGCTACTTACATGGAGTTCAAGTTGTTCCAAATGGGTGTAAAGAGTGCTTTTTTGAATGGGTGCCTTAAGGAGGAAGTCTTTGTGAAGCAACCACCTAGATTTGAAAATGTTGAATTTCTAGACCATGTAATGAAGCTGGAAAAAGCTTTGTATGGCTTAAAATAGGCTCCAAAGGCCTGGTATTAAAGATTGTCTAGTTTCTTACTCGGTCATGAATTCAAAAGAGAAAAAATTGATAACACACTGTTTCTAAAGACCAGAGGGAAGAACCTAGTGATTGTACAAGTTTACATTGATGACATCATCTTTAGTGCAACCACCAAATCCCTCTGCCAAGAATTTGGGGACCTAATATGCAGTGAGTTCGAAATGAATATGATGGGTGAGCGTAACTTCTTTCTTGGTTTGCAGATCAAACAAACTCCCAATGGTACTTTTATCAGCCAAGAAAAGTACATCAGGGACCTGTTGCACAAATATCAAATGATGGATGCCAAGCAAATTGATACTCTTATGGGGACCAATTTTAAATTGGATGTTGACCAATCTAGTCCTATGGTGAATATAACCATGTATAGGGGGATCATTAGGTCACTACTGTATCTAACTGCCGGCATACCTGACATAGTCTTCAGTGTTGGTATGTGTGCTTGATTTCAAGCCTGTCCAAGAGAGTCTCATTTGAAGGCCACAAAAAGGATACTTAGATATCTTAAAGGTACGAAAAGCTTGGCATTATTCTACCCTACTGGAGATTGTTTTGACTTGGTAGGCTATGTTGATGCCGATTTTGTCGAATATATGGTTGATCGTAAAAGTACTTCTCGTATGGCTCATTTCCTTGGCTCATCCTTGATTTTCGGGGCACTAAGAAGCAAAATTCAGTTACATTGTCCACTGCTGAGGCTGAATACGTGGCTACTACAACCTATTTCTCCCAATTGTTTTGGATTAAACAACAATTGAAGGACTTTGACATACTGACTGATACAATACCTTTGATGTATGATAATACCAGTGCTCTAAACATGGCCAAAAATCCTTTCCAACACAAAAGAACAAAGCACATTGATGTGAGACATAATTTTCTCAGAGACCAGGTTGAAAAAGGAAATATATACATGAAATTTTGCAGCACTGAGGATCAAATTATAGATATTTCACTAAACCTCTTTGCAGGGATCAGTTTGAAATCAACAGGTTACGATTGGGGGTTGATAAAGTAGAAACACTCAGAATCTTTATGAGGGTGATGTTTTCCTTATTTCTGGCTAAAAATACTACACAGGTATCTTAGTAAGTATTCACAATAATTTAAATTTCTAACGTGTATACTGCAGGTTTGTACAAGTTTGCATTTTCATAGGTATGGAAGATTTGAACTAGAAGCGTTTCATTCAAACACTTGTTCATTAGGGACTTGGTTCCCTATCAGGTTCGTATTCTTCTCATAACATTGTGGCAATAATGAGACTGCTCAGGACCTATCACGTCAGTTCAACTTTTCTTAACAGAAGTCATTCCTTCCTAGTACTCGAAGCGTCATGACCAATCAGGGACTGTACACCTCCTTTCCTTCATTATTAAATGGCTTTAATTCTCCATTTTGTTCTCATCCTTCCCAACACCACAAATGTGCAAAAACTTTTCCTCTTTTTCATCTAATCTCTCTTTGTTTTTGTTTTAACTGTGCACTTCACCATGTCTGAATCTTCTCCACTCTCTGAAAAATAAGTGTCATCTAGTAATGAGATTTCTATGTATCTAAATATTAACACACCTCCTTCCACTCCCCTTCATACTCCTCTAAAGCCTGAGGAACTGCACTCTCTGACTCATGTTGTTTTACCTTTCTCTCCCTCACCTATTTTTCCTGTGAAAGACGTTTCCTTACTTCCCCTACGTGATCAGGCTTGTTCCCCTGATTCTCCTGGTGGAGCAGTAGGTTTTACAACTAAAGAATTGCCTTTTCGGGTTGCTACTGTGTCTACTGAAGAATAAGGTAATTCCCCTCAACCAGGTTCGACGTCCTTGTTAATGTCTGAGAAGCACTATGATGGGGACTTATCGGTAGACCAAGAGACTAAATTAAACATCCTTGTTGAGGGACCTGATTGGGTGGTCAAAGGGTTGTTTGACCTCAAGGGGGATGATCCCTTTACTAGAGAGGAGGCTGGCTCACTTGATCTTCAATTGGTGTTGGTTACTCCTAGGTTTGATCACATCCCTCTGAGTGAAGTCAAGCTATTGAATATGACTGAAAATGTTGAGGATAAGGAGGATGATGAGGATAATGTTCCGCTGATTTGGAAACTCAAAAGGAATGCTCACAGTGTTCCATCTAACCCCTCATCTAAGAAGGACCAGGTTGACACTGCTAAGGGTAGGGCAAAGGTATGTGGGGACACTCACGAAGGATTTCAGTCATATCCCACCAGGGGTGCTTAAAGGAAGTTGATGAGTGAGGCCATGACAAAAAGTAAATCCAAGGCTGCTAAGAAAAGAAAACTGCAAAGTACCATTGTGGTGAAAGATGAGGATGTATATAGTGATAAGTTGGTTGATGTGGATGTTGTGGAGGCGGACAGTGTTACTGAATCTGACTAGGACCTGGTGTCTCTCAAGTTGCGTACTGAGATAACTAAGGCCTCCTCAAAAGGGTCTAAGAGATCTAAAGTTGTCAAACCAAAGAAAAGAGATAATGGGAAGACCAAGTGAAGTGACCCTGTTTCCACTCGGGGACCAGGCTTACACCTGAAGAGGGCCAAGTTAGAAAAGAGTGTGAGCTAGGCGGAACGAGTTAGGATACTAGAGAAACATAAAGTTTTGAGTGGGTGGGTGTTTGAGCCCAATGCAAAAGGGACGCTAGGAATACGGGACCTGGTTGACACTGTGATGTTACAGGGATGGGATCACTTGTTTGAGTGGCTTGTTCCCTCGCTTCATGAATGAGAGGTGCATCAGTTTTATTTTAATCTTAAAGTACAGGACGATGTGGGGTTTCTAACCTTTGTTAGGGATATTTCATTCAGGGTAAATGGAGAGATTTTAGGTTCTATCTTGAAGGTTGATAGAGAGGGTATCCGTAGTGTGGTAGATAGGTTCCCTGCTAAGGGTTTTTTAGTTGAGGCTGGGAAGGTCCCAAACTTGAACACCTCTGCCGTGTCCAAGAAATTTCTCAAGAGTCAATATCAACTATATTTTGAGTTTGTGAATAAGGTCCTTCCACCTCACATTGAAAAGAGGAAAACTGCCACCATGGTGAACCTGTATCTCATGGAGGCCCTCAACAATCTTGAAGCCATTAATATCCCTACATTGATGATGGAACACATGCTCAAGGTAATCACTGTACAGGATGGACGACATAGGATGGCTTATGGTTATCTTTTCAACCATGTTTTTGAATATTTTGGGAACCATTTGCGACGAGGAGTACCTGGTTCAATCAAGCAGGCCTTTTCCCAGATGACACTAGTGGAATGTGAGTGCAATGAGGGTCGAGCTAGTGTTCGCAAATTTCAGGTATCTGATTTGCTTGCTCAGCAGAAAGCCCTTAAAGACCAGGTGGAAGAGCTCACAGCTGCTCTGTCTACTAAGAAAACTGAACTGGTAACATTAAAGGCCCAACTTGCTAAGGGTGCAGCTGAGGGACCTAGTTCTGAAGAATTGGTCAGACTTAGAGAGGAGAATGCAAAGAAAGCCTTGGAGATCAAGTTTCTCACTCAACATCTCCTACAAGCCCACTAGGACTCCAATGCCAAAATGACCCTGCTTCTTCAGTCCTTTGTTCCTAAGCCTTCTGGTTCCTAGATTGTCCAGTGTTGTTTCTAGGATCTTGTTTGTGTGTTGTGTTATTACCCTATTCACCTCTCTGTTTGGTTATCCGGTCCTGGACTTGCTTTCTTTATGTTTTTGCTATGATAAGAATGCAACTTTGATGTGAAATGATATTTTGTTCTGATTCTCTGCACTTTTTATCATTCTTCCATTTCTATGTGTTTGCTGCTTTGTGCTATCTCATATACCTTGTATTTCTTCATTGTGCTTCTTTTCTCAATTTACTGTTTAGCATTTTTAATGATGCCAAAAAGGGGAAAATCATGTTCATGAGAAAGGGGGAAAATGTTAAGTGACATTTTGATGATTAATAAACTGATTCGAGGACCAGGTCACTTTACATGGTAGACTCGTAGTTATTCATCAGAAGAGATTCAAATAGTGATCTCTTTCTTTTAATTGAATTGCAATTAAACTCGGCCCAATATTTTATTAAAGGGATTGAGCCTAATATAACAAAAATTCTATTGCATATTACAAATAATCCAATCTTAATATATCGCAAAAACCTGGGGAAAATAGCCTATAAAGGCAGATCAGAAGGATACTTTCTTTGCGTATCTTTTAATAGTATCTCTAATATACCTCTCTTGCTCTTGTAAATTTGATGGAATTTTGTCATAAACATCACTAAATAAGTCTGTCAATGGAGGTTTCTCCACTTTTTCAGCAGATTGAATTGCTTCCACTACCTAAGACATTGAAAAACAGGGCCAAAACAAATCAGAATTAATTTTTTGGTAGTCTTTGTACGAAATAATGCTATAATCTTGAACCTGTTTTCTGATGTTTCCGCGAAGTTCAGTTTCATTTTCATCAGCCCACCAGCCATTTCTCTGAATCCATTTTCTGAATCTGGTTATGGGGCTTTTTTCTGTTCTCCATTGCTCTATTTCCTTTACGCAACGATATTTTGTTGAATCATCAGATGTCGAATGGTGGCTTACTCTGTATGTCATGGCCTGCAGTGTGTTATACTTTTTTCATGTTCCTCGGATAATAAGTAGTTAGTTTAGACAAATACGACCAGTAAATGTATGTCGGGTGTGTAAAAATCTTAAAAGACAAGAGATAATATGAACAAGAGGCAGTAAAGGAGGAGTTAAATTTCACCTCAACTAATATTGGTCTTTGCTCTTTTATTGCCATTTGACGAGCAGCACGAATAGTACTGTAAACTGCTAGAGCATCATTGCCATCTACGCGAATGCTTCTGATTCCATATGCCTGCCCCTTAACAGCAATTCCATCACCTGAAATTGAAAAGTATATGAGACGTTTCAATATTTTGCGTTGTAGTATATTACAGACTCTAAAAATGGCGAAATTAATAAATTGAATGAAGTTGAAATTTACTTCGAAATTGTTCTGTTACAGGAGTGCTAATGGCCCATCCATTGTTGCGGCAAAGAAATATGACAGGGGATTCCATTACTGCTGCAAAATTCAAACCAGCATGGAAATCACCCTGCAAATAGAAACAAGTTAAACCATTCGCTAATTCCCTCTAAGAAAGAAAATCATGTTAATAATTTCTCATATGGTGGCGTTATTATCTCATAAAGTAATGTTTCTTCTTGATTTTAATTTTCTTAACAAAGAAAGTGATTTTATGAGAAATCAAATATGTGCGATTATATCACCTCACTGGAGCTACCGTCACCAAAATAAACCACAACACAAGCATCCTTTTTATCCATTTTTAGAGAGTATGCCACACCAGCAGCCTGTGGAAGCTGTGTGCTGAAATTAACCCAGGAATTTGCAGCTGTGAATTGCTAATTATATACAAAAATTCAGAAACTTGTACTTGGCAAATTAGGGGAAAAAGGATTTGAAAAATCTTACGTGAGAGGAGAGGAAACAGTGAAGTAATTGAGCTTATTAGAACCATAATGTATAGGCATTTGCCTGCCTTTTCCATAATCAGCTTTATTTCCGAATAATTGGTCTGCAAATTCTTGAAGAGTGAAGCCGCGCCATAAAAGAACCCCTGCCTCCCTATACTACAATACATATAACAAGAAAATTCAATCTTTTTATCTTCTCTCAAATTCGATGATATTCACTCAGCTTATTTTGAAAAGTAATGTTTATATCAAGTCACAGTTTGTGTTTGACAAAGTTATTCAACAAGTTGTTTTATTAGTAAAGAATGGCTGATCTTCGCCAAGAACTCACAAAGTACCTGAGGCAACACAATGTCATCTGGTGTGAGAGCTGCAGCAGAAGCTATGTTAATAGCTTCTTCTCCAGTACTGGTTAGGTAGAAAGATAACCTCCCCTGTCTTTGTGCTTCATAGAAAATTTTGTCCATTGTTTCAAGTGCTACCATTGCTGAATACATATTTAGTGCTAGCCCTTTGTTTACCTACCATTATTTGAGCTACATTGTTAATCCATTTCATTGTGAAAATAAAATGTGTTGAGTGGTATACCTGCTCAAATATAGTGGCTGGAATTATATATCCCCCATCATCAAGGACTCGATAACAAGGTAGCCTCTTTTCAGATGACTCTGAGATAAACTTCATCCTACATGTAATTGGAATCCTTCCTCCAGGGAAATTCAAGGTTTCCTGATTCAGTAGTAAGACTTGGCTTGTGTTACCTCATTAAAAATAGTTGAATATGTTGAGAATTTTTTTTTGAATTTGCACTACTGAATCTCATAATAAGAAAGTAAATGTTTATCTTTAAAAAATGCTTATTGAGGTGTTTGATCACGTTTTAAGAAAAAATTAAGTATTTTTAAATAGTAGCATAATCTAATTTTTAGAAGCAAAATACAAACTTTTTAATCTCCAAAAGCATGCAATTCGATTTTTTTTTTCTTTTTAAATAAGCATATTGGAAACTTCCGCAAACAAGCTTGGTAATTATAAACACTTTTTTTGTTAAAAGTACTGCAATATTTTAAAGCTATTTACAAAAAATAAATTTTAATATTAATGTTTGAATTTAGTTTCCAATTAAAGAGGGATTGTATATCTTATCATATATTTAAATTCGTAATTAATTATCCAATTAAACCGTTCCATACAAGATCAATTGGTTCTTTTTTTTTTAGCTCCTTATTTTACTCTCATTATCATTTAAGTTTATTATTTATATATACTGAAATTAATTCAAATTTCTTTTTCCATTAATCTGTGCTTCTCCTTTATTTTTTTTAATTTTCTTTTTGCTGTGGATTTGTTTATTCTATGTTTCAAGCAAATAAATGATATATTTTTTATTTTAATACAACATGGCGAGAGATGGAACACTTCATGTTAGCTCTTACTATTTCGTTGGTGTGTTCAGTATGAAATGTGTTTTTTTAGATTAGATTGTTAATGCATATTTTAGTTTTGAGATTGTATATTTTTAATGAAGTTGTGTATACTTTTTTTTTATGTTTCAATTATAACAGGGAAATATGTAGATTTTCAGATGGAGGAGATTATCTATGATTCACGGACCCTATATGATGGTCTTTTTAAGGCGATTGCTTTGCAATTGTGTATTGATACTAGTGTTGATGAAATAGAGATTAAATATATTCGTTTTTATTTAAGTTTGATTTTTTTTTGTTTTTTTGTTTTGTTTGAATACTCTAAAGTGATGTTTGTTTTTCTATAATTTCCAATAAAATTTTCTTTAAAGCTACATTTATGTTTTATATTGTTTTTCTTCGATTAATGTAATTGAGGTGTTTCCAGATATGTATGGACTGTATATATTAAGTATATAGTTGTGGTGTGTATTTATTGAGTTCATAATTTCTTTATAATTGAAGTCTAACCATGTTGCAAGAAATTGGTGTACAAAATGTATATAATTGATTATGCATTAATTATATGAGTGTAGTTTGTGGACATTGTTGGATAAGTGTATTGATCCTGAAGTTATTAATTTGGGTATGCATATGCAACTGGGTATGCATATGCAATTGGGTATGCATATGGTATAGATGTAGACTATATTTAGGTATGCACGTGATATACAATTGGGGTGTGTGTTACATCAAATTTATAATGACTTGTATTATATATTTTGCATGTAATTGCAGCGTATCCCAGATTGTATGCAATTGATATATAAAATGGCTCTGTAAATTGGTGTGACCTTAGTATAGAATTAGGGTGTGTCGTTATTTTTTATGTCGTATGAAAATGACATAGGCTGGGTATCCGTTTTGTATCCTTTTTATTGGTATATAATACATATATAGACTAAATATATTTAGTATATAGTTAGGGGTATGTGGTTATTGAGTACATAATTTGTGTATGATTGAGGTCTAACCAGATTGTATGTTAATTTGGTATAGAATATGTATATAACTGGGGTATATACCTAACTAAATTATGAGATTTATGTACAAACTGTATAGATTGAATATAATCTTTATATAGTTGGTGCTGATATATAAGTGACAAAATATTTATTAATTTAGAATATTTTTTCTATATATGCAAAATACTAAAAATTTATATATATGCAGTATTTTAATATGAATTTATTATAATATTTGTATACATATGGTGCAGGGGAGGGGTGCAAATTATGGTAGTCACTATATAGTCTTTATATAATCTTTGTGTATATAGTCTTGCTTTTCATTAATGTCGGATTTGACAAGTAAAGGAGGGAAGATGAAGAGACTGACTTACATTGGGAAGGTGCATATAAAATACAGATAATTATGGTTATGGAGAAAATTATGGCAGGAAGAAACCATCTAAGGAAAATAATATATTTTAATTAAAATATAATCCTTAATTATAGTATTGTATGGTTATGGAAAGATAATCTGAATTTGTTATTTATATATTTTAATTTTGAATTCATTTTTTTTATATTTTAATTTTTTTATTATATGTATATTATTAAAAAATAAAACTAAAATATTGTAGTTTAATGTTAATCTATTAGAACATGTAATTAAATTGTTAAAACTCGTAATTATGAAATATTACTTTTAAAATGTGTAATAAACAACCTTAAATTGATGTGTGGGAAAAATTTTACGGTAAAAAAAATATTGATAATCCACTTTTTTTATATTTAAATGACTAACATAAACTATTAATTTAAAAGTGTTTTTACATAATAAAAATGACCAATAAGAAAAATTAAATAAAGATATTATATTTTTAAAGATATTTCAATATTATATCAAATTATTAATAATGAAACTATAATTTTTTGGATAAAATCAAAAGTGCTTATAAAATTGTAGAATCATAAAAGCAAGAGTATAACTTATGAAATTTGGCTAATTTGACATTGATATGTGAAATACAGTTAGACGTCAAAATAACAAAAATAATTGCAAGAGACAAAACACTTCCATTTGTGGAATTAAATAAACAAGTAAATTTGTGTCATGTAGTAAATCACATCACTGAATAAAAATGTGCGTTGTCATATAATGTTAGAGAAAACAATAAAGAATGTGGCTTACATTCTGTTATTCATCATAATTTTCTTTTGAATATTTTAAATTTATCTTAACATTTGTGTGATGATATGAAATATTTGTACTATGAATTGTTTAATAATTTATGTAGTCATTGTTATATCAAGTGTTTCATTTTATATGCTATAATGATGATAATAATTGGGCGTGATAAGTTGAAATTGGTTATATGAATAATTATTGATTTCGTACAATATAGTGTTATCTAGTCACGTAAAATTTTTAAAAAGAAATAAATTCTCTTAACATGTAAATCATAAGCTGAATATGTAATTAAAACATATCAAAATATTTTTAATATCAAGTATTCAACTTGCCATGTCAATTCATTTTAGACTATTTAGATATAAATGTGTTATATTCTTTTTTAGCATATTATATAACAAATGCTCAAATTTGATTTGAATATGCATATCTAAACTTTTCAAATCATTTTTATTGTGTCAAAATTTGAGGATTAAAGTTGATGCCTTTTTGAGTAAGGATACTTGTTAGTGTACCTCCCATTAGACTAAACGGCAGATCTTACCTGATCATCTTCATCATAATTGGATAGATCAAGTTGCTCTCCAACTTTGATGGATTCATAACGTCTTTGCTGTATGAAAATAGATGTACACCTTTTCTTGTAGAATTTTCTTGATCTCCATTGAAAAAAATGATTTAAGCTTCTTGATTTTAAAAACAACATCTCCATTAATTCTCTTGAAGAAAAATGAAGACCATGATTGTAAGGACTCAAGCCTCAACTGTATATGTAGACAAGTTTATGTTACATTTAAATATTATATATTCTCTCCGTTTTAATTTATTTCTCTAATTTTAACTTTGAGATGATACTTTAAAAAATAATTTAGAAAAAATTTAATTTTTGTACTCTTAAATTAAAGCTACTTAGAAAATGTACTAAAATATTCATAATTATAATTTTAAACATGTCACGTAAATTACTAAAAAAAAAAATTACTTAAACAAATTAAAAAGAGAAGTGACTTGGGGAATCTTAGTACCTCAGTTGGTTGACTACCTGAACTCCCACCTTGTTGGTTAGAGTTCGATTCCCCACATTGTAATCCCTTTCCCATGTCCCCTTCCCCTACCCCAATTAAAAAAAAAAGAGAAGTGACTCAGACAAACTAAAATCGACGAAGTATATAAATCCTATCTACTTGATAATAGATTTCATGTGATCATCATGTAAAGGGTTTTTTCTTTTACCATATGGCATGGAGTAATAAGGCGTTTAACATTTAAATATATAGATAAATATAAATAAATGTTCTCTGTATTTTTTTTCCCATTTGTTCATTATATATATATGACAAAAATAATGTTTCTCGGAATTGATGGAGCTTGCACAAATAGTGAAGCATGTGGTTTAATTTGATGCAAAGCAAAGAACCATATCAGGACTTGACATTCCGCTTTCTTTTTTTTCCCACATAGAAATTAAGCAAGAGGATCGTAAAGTGTTGGATCAAGTCCCATAACAAGCACCATCCTCATATTTAATTGCCATAATTGAGTTTGGAGTGTGACCTGAATAGATTGTTGGTGATAAGCCAAAAAAATTCATGTTGGATTAGATTCAAACGAATCTTTCGATAATTATAAAAAATTAAGACAAGAACAAAAGACAAAAGCAATGAAAAAACCTAATAAAATCCTTAATGTTAACTAATTATTTCCAAATAATTTCAAAATATATCAAAATTATACACCAATTAATATAAACATTATTATAAAATACTAAATTTTTTCTATAGAAAAAACTTAATAATTTTAGAATATTTTATTAATTTTAATATTAAAATATATAAACTTAATTAAATTACTTATGAGAGCACGAAATGCAAACTAATTATCTAGTATTATTATAAAATATTTACTTCGTTTGTTATTCTTTAAAAAGAACTGCAAATTAAATAAGTAACAATCAACAACAATATATATAACTTATATATTTCGTGTGTATCATATATTTGTTTGTTTTTTTATAATGGGGAACCGTGAATTCCATATCTATTCCATACCAAATCTGTAACTTCTAGATATATCATTTTCGAAATAATCATTTTCTTTGAATTCAAAACATAAAAAAATATTTGGAGTATCGAGGCGTATGGATTATCACTCATAATTTCATCTTATGTACTCCAATTCATTTTATCTGTCTATTATATAAAAATATATTTTTATTTGATATTTTTAATATATATAAAAAATATTTTTTGATTTTATGTTTTACTCTAATTGCATATCAATTACTTATTTTTTTTAAAATCATCTATTAAGATTTATGCAAGAAAAAATATCTCAATTAATATAAGTATTGAGAAAATAGCATTTTTGGTCCTTGAGTTATGTCCTTTTTTTTCAATTTTACTCTTTGTGATATTCAACTAAGCACTCTTGACCTTCAATTAAACAATGTGTGCTATTTTGATCGGATGACTAACTAATATCATCAAATTAAATGGACAAATAACTGTTAGTAAGGGTATTTTAGGAGTAACATATCTAAATTTCATTTGCGTTACTAAAGAAAAAGTACAAAAAATCCAAAAATAAACAAATACATATTAATTTTCAGATTATTATACTTTCCAACAGTGGCAAGTGAACACTTTCCTTTCAACACTTAAAGAAATTTCCTTCTTCTTGAATGAGTTTCATTTCTTCTTTGAGCTAAATTTCATCTAATTACGAGATGAAAATTTATGATTTAAGTGTATTTTGTTTTGATTTTATTAATCTTTAGGTTTATCTTCTCAAGTTTCTCCCAATTTAGCTAGGGTTCTTATGGGATATTCATGGGAAAAATCAAGCTTCTATTTTTCGATTTTAACATTTTTTTATCAAATTTTCTTTTAATTTATTATTTTTAGGTATATTGACTACACTTTTTGTGATTGTATGGAGTGAAGATGACCCTTCGATTCTTGTATGTTGTGAGGGGTAGTTTGATTTTACAAGATAATGAGTTGGAGATCGCAACATGCAAATTTGGAGAGAAATCAGCTTTCAGAAAATGAAAAAGAGATACAATTTCACATTTTGACCTTTTTATGGGGTTTGTATTTCTCGGTGAGGTTCTCTTACTTCTTATTCTCATATGTGAAATTTTTCCTATTTATCTTGTGTTTTTTCGGGAAAGTAGAATTCTTTATAGGTGTTTCAATGACGCATATGTTAATGTATCTTTTGCATTGGAAGATGCAAATTTGAAGTATTTGTTGATCTATTCTTTTTCAAGTTAGTTTTGAATTGCAGATTTCCTTTCCTAAAATAGATTTGTGGAAATTTTCTAATAGTTTTGTCACATCATTGATTGAGTAATACTACTTCCTACATGACTTTTTATGATTGTAGTAATATCACTCTTACCATTTTTTTCTACTCATCTAGATAGTAAATGTGTTAGCTTTTATTTAAGTAAGCTTTTCTATTTCTTGCAGTGTAGTGCATTTGAGCTAAAATTAATGAATTTTAAAGTTGTGTTACTTGATTATGATAAGTGTTTCATCCTTTACTAATTATAATTGCATTTATTATTGTAAGCAATTTGTTGAGGATAAATTTTTTAATATAAATCAATTGTTTTCATTCCTTTTGTGTTGTGGCCATGTTGGTATATAGATGATTGTCATTTAGAATATATTAAAGAAATCAGTGTACTTATATTGCAAGCTCAATCTTGTACTAGTGGAATTTCTTGGACATGAATAGTTTTACAGCAGAGATAGTCATGTCTATTAGTTTAAATTTATGAGTGGTACTTGTTTATGTTTCTTCTACATATTTGTTCCTTCATCTTCTTTTTTATTTAATCAACAAATTATGTGAACTAGCTTTTTACCAAAAATAAAAAGACGCTGAGAAAATAATTTTAATTTTTTTTCTTTTGAGAAAAAGAAAAACAACTTGCTATCATCCTAAAGGACTAAACGTGATGTTTTAGTTATCACAAATACGAAGAATTCTTCCTAAAAATGATGATTTATTCATGAATAGATATTGAGTTTGAAAACTCCACCTGAATTTTTCATTGCTAAGTTGGTTGATCCATTATGTTTGGATGTATTTAAGTGTAGAATATTTTCAAGACTTGAACTGTAATTGGATATGAAACAGACATAAATAGATACCAGAATATCAAATTACCTTATTCCACGAATGGCCACGGAACTCATTTACTGAAGCTGAATTCTGGGCATACAACAAAGGGGAAAACCAGTAACCCCAAATCCAGCAACTTGGAATGCTATCTGTAACAATATGAAAAGGTCAACTACTGTAGGAAAATGATCTCTTTATATATATTTGGGAAGATGAAATACAGGAGAAAATTAATATACCAAAATAAACTATGAAAATTTCAATAAATATTACTACAATAGTATTTTTAAGTAGTGTATATATATATATATATATGGAAATAAATACTTGAATATTTATGAGCATGCATTCTACCTTTTTTACAAATTTCTATCTTGTAAGGAAAAATAAAGTGTTCTCTTCACACGGTGTTGAAGGCGTTCTATCTTGTATAGTTCTTTAACACTAAGATATGACTACTATACAAAAATATGTTTGTACTACTATCTACTAGTGTTGCTCAATTATTAATCAGTACTACTATTGGATATGGA
>JBCEWC010003093.1:0-31612 GCA_038996855.1 Solanum aculeatissimum | reverse complement strand
CCCCCCACCCCCCCCCCCCCCACAAAAAAATTTAAAACTAATTTTACAAAAAAATCAAATTTTATAAACTTTAATATTTTACTCCACCTCGAGCCCTAATATCCCCCTCCCCCCATCCCCATCTCCAGTCCATACAAAATAAATTAAATTTTTTTTTTATAAAAAATTCAAATTTTGAAAATTTATTTTTTTACTCCACCTCGGGCCCCCAATACCCCCACTCAACCCCACCCTCGCCCCAACCCTCCAGCCCCACCCCATACTAAAAAAAATTACAAAATTATTTTTACAAAATTATTTTTACAAAAAATTCAAATTTTAAAATTTTTAATTTTTGACTCCACCTCGGGCCCCCATTCCTCTCCACACCCAACCCCCAACCCCCCTCCCATCCCCATGCAAAAATCTTTAAAATTTATTTTTTACAAAAAATTTAATTTTTTACTTCACCCCACCCCCCACCTCCCAAGAAAAATTTAAATATTTATTTTTTTTTTAAATTATTATGAAATATTTTCATGTCAAAAACTAGAAAACAATTCTTGAAGATTAATATTAGAAAGAAGAAGGAAAAAAAAAGAAGATATTTTGGTTTGAAAAATAATGATATATATATATATATAAAGGATGGTTATTAAGGATAAAATAGTCCTTTCAACCTTTTAAAAAAAATCATTTTGGGCCTAAAAAAAAGGCAACCACGTGCTGAAAAATTGTGTAGTACACGCGTTTTGCCAGCTAGGATGACTATGCTTAAATGATTAAAAATGGATTAGTTAAAGTGCCTGTTTGTGCATTTTGAAAATTGGAGTTTCGACTTGTGATTTCAAGCCAAGTTAAAGGGTTAATTTGTGTATTGTGCCTTTAAAATATCGATATTTGTTTGCCATCTCACGAATTTTTAAGCATTTCATGTATGGAAAGGAATGCAATATACAAACACAAAAGGAAAAGAATATGTTTGCAACAAATTTTAATGTGATAGAAAATAAATTGCAATCACAAATAAAATATGAAGAAACATAATTTTATTGATAAACATGTGAATACAAATATGTTTATCCCTAGATTCTTCTCTCATAAGATTTCTCCGTGATTCGAGGATTGTTAATGACGTATTTCTCCAACGTAGGATGAATTGATCTCCTTGAACATATTTTGATCTCTTGATAAATATTCCCAGAATTTATGAAATATTTGAGATGTTGATCTCTTTATGAATCTCATGAATTTGTGAGATATTTGAGTTTTTGATCTCTTTGGTAATACCCAAGAATTTGAGGGTATTCGAGATTTCGATCTCTTTAGGAATACCTAAGAATTTGGGGATATTCAAGATGATTTTCAAGAAGAATTTGACATGATATTGAGGGTCGTTGCCCCTCTTTAAGTCATCATATTTTGATCTCTCTATGGGATATTTGAGATTTTATTTGATCTCAAGGATTTGGGGCATATTCGAGAATTTGATCTCTTTATGAATATCCCATGAATTTGTGAGATATTTGAGATGTCTTTTCAAGGGATTATAATACCCTTTATATAGGCATGAATTAGGGTTTAGGATAGAGTAGCCTCCAAGAAACTCTGACTAAAATAGGACTCAATTTATAGAATCCTACAAAATTTTGATGTCTACAAATGCCCCATGCTTCAAGGTTTGTCGGAGTATAGACTTGATGAAACTCAAAGACGAGGCTTGAAGTACTTAATTTGTTTTTCACCTTTGCAATTATGGATTTACAAATGTGATTTGTAAGAGAAGAAATGAAGGGCGAATTTGGTCCCACTGGACGTGCCAGTAGAAGATGTCAACCATTCAGTCATCTCATGAAGAAATGTGTCCCTTTCAAGTGGGATCAAACATGTTGCAAAGCCTTTGAAAGTATCAAAGTGTATCTGGCAAAACCTCCAGTTCTAGCGGCTCCTATACCTGGAAAGTCATTGATACTTTACATTGTGGCACAAGAAAAATCCGTGGGAGCCTTACTAGCTCAAGAAAATTGTGAAGGCAAAGAAAATTTCCTTTATTACTTGAGCAGGATGATCACACCAAACGAGCTGAATTATTCACTAACCGAGTTGTGTTTGGCGCTAGACTTTGCGATTCAGAAAATGAAGCACTATTTTCAAGCTCACATTGTCCATCTTATTTTCAAAGTAAATTCCATCAAATTTGTTATGTCGAAACCAGTCCTTAGTGATCGACTAGCAAGGTGGTACCTCAGTTCCAACAATTTGAGATTGTGTACATCCCTCAGAAGGCTGTGAAGGGACAAGTATTAGCGGACTTTCTGGCAGACCATCCTATACCAAGCAATTGGGAATTGACCGATGAGGTCCCCGATGAAGATGTGTTAGCCATTGAAATTCAACCTCCTTGGAAAATGTTCTTTAATGGGGCTGCGCATCGTGGTGGAGTTAATGCAGGCGTAATGTTTGTCACTTCACAAGGGGAGGTCCTACCATTCTCTTTTACTTTGAAATAGTCTTGCTCCAATAATGTCAAAGAGTATCAAACGTTAATACTTGGACTCGAAATGGTTGTTGACATGAAGCAATTACAATTGCAAGTCTTTGGTGACTCTCAATTGGTGATCAAACAACTTTTGGGAAGCTATGAGGTCAAGAAGCCTGAACTTCACGTATACGTCCCTATCACTATTATGCCCAAAAGGTGATAGGAGTGCTCGGAGATATGACTTTACAACATGTGCCAAGAAAGAAAAATAAAAGAGTTGACGTCTTGGCTGCTTTAGCCTCGACTCTAACTCTCCCAGAGCAAACACAAGCTACTATTTGTCAAAAATGGGTTGTACTACCAAATGAAAATGAATACGAAATAGAGTATTTTGTTGTTGTGATCGAGGTTGATAAAGATGATGTGATAAGCTATTATCGACTACTATTGTTATGAGATACTCCCAGAGGATACAAGGAGAAGGACTGACATTCGTCGTCGGGTGCCTCATTTTCTCTACTACAACGACATGTTGTATAGGAGGTCATTTGAGGGAATGCTCTTGCAATGTTTGGGAAAGTAAAAAGCGGACCAAGCTTTGGAAGAGGCGTATTCAGGAGTATGTGGATCACACTAGTTTGGACCAAAACTCCACTTTCACATAAAAAGAATGGGATATTATTGGCCAACCATGGTGAAAGATTGCCTAGACTATGCTTGAAGGTGCAAGACATGCCAATTTCATACATTAACCACCCAAAATTTTACATCCAACTATTGCATCTTGACCATTCGATGTTTGGGGATTGGATGTTGTTGGACCACTACCAAAATTCTGGTGGACATTTATACATCTTGGCTGCAACAAATTACTTCTCAAAATGGGTGGAAGCTATAACTCTTAAAAAAATCAAGAAAGAGAATGTTGCAAACTTTATTCGAATAAACATTGTCTATCGACTTGGCATTCCACGACACATAATAATGGACAATGACAAGCCATTTGATAACAAGTTGATGAATAAAATCTATGATCTCTTTGGCTTCAAGCACCGAAAATCTTCTATGTACATTGATGCCGCTAACGATCGATCTAGTTGAGACATTCAATAAGACTCTATGCAATCTATTGAAGAACGTCGTCTCTAAGTCCAAGGGAGATTGGCACGAAAGAAGCTTTGTGGGCATATAGAACAACATACCATACACCAACTCAAGCAACCCCATATTCACTTGCTTTTGGAGTTGAAGGAGTCCTGTCACTCGAGCGTCAAATACCTTCCTTGAGACTGGCTATCCAAGAAGGGCTCACTGAAGAAGAAAATACTTGACTACGTCTTGCTGAATTAGAAGCACTTGATGAAAAGATATTAGAAGCCCAATAAAACCTTAAATGTTATCAAGCTCGTTTATCTCGTGCTTTCAACAAAAAGGTTCGTTCGAGATGTTTTCAAGTTAGAGATCAAGTCTTTGTAGTAAGAAGGTCCATTATCACTTCAGATAAGTCAGGGGCAAATTCACCTCGAAGTGGTACAAACCATATGTGGTACAAGAAGTATACTCAAGTGGTGCTTACAAGCTCGTTGATGTAGATAGCATAAAGATCGATCCTATAAATACAAAATTTCTTAAGAGGTGCTATCCTTAAGGCAAATGATGCTCCTTGAAATACGAGTATAATAAAAATTGCATAATACTTCTGGCCCGCAAGAGTATAAATTGTGTACGACACCCCTTTAAAAAATGTCCATTAGGTTGAAAATCTTGAAAGGGGTGGCCTAGGCAAAAATTAGGACAAAAAAACACTCTCCCAAAACTACGTTGTGACTTGATCCTCTTCATTGAGGTACGTAGGCACTTGGAATTATATTCTAAGTTCAGTTGCATGAGTGTTAAAAAACTATATGTTCCTACTTGATTTCTTATGGGGGCAAATCCCTATGGAGTGTGAGCTTCTTCAATGGCACGCTTAAGGTCTTTAAATTTAATCAAGTTTGCAGGTTGAAATTTTCAAACTCCTCAAGTCTACGAGTTAAAGTCCCCAAGTTGGTTCTCAAATTAAGCAAGTGATGGTCCACAAGTTTATGCGTTGATATTTGTCTATTTTATAAGTTGAAGCATTAAATTCCACAAAGTTTGCAAGTTAAAATCGACGAATACACAAACATTAAAAAAGGAGGGACTTTAACTATTTTCATTCTTATTAGCGTGCCAAACGTGGATTAAGTTTGAATTATTAAGGCTTGCAACAAAAGAAAACATGTGAGTAAATTCAAGTTAGAATCACAAAATGCGAGATATTAAAAAAAAAGAATCTTTATTGCTATAAAATTGTCTAACATATCAATCTGAATCTTGAGAAAGTAAAGAAAAAAGGGAGGAGCCTAATTTGTAGTTGATCAAATTTTGACGACCAACCTCTAAGAACTCTCACTTATGTTCCAAGCAAGTCGAATCATCAGTTATCAAGAAGTCTATGTTGTCATAAAAAGACACCTCGTTCTCATCGACTGAAATCTTGGCTCGAACCACTTCAATCTCTTTCTTGGCAGCATCTATAATAGATTCAAGTTCCTCTCGCTCCGCTTGTAAAGTTGTTAACTTCTTTATGACCCTCTTTACTGATTTTCTTTTAAAAGAAACATGTTTAGTGTTCTCACCCTCATCCGTTCTAAGTGACTTAAAACTCTTCTTGACCTTGGAAAATAACTCTAGTTTCTTATCTTCATGCACCTTATCTACAAAATTAAAGAGTTCTTGATCATAGAAAACAACAAGATCGAAAAGAGAATCCACCAAATGCTCCAAGGATGAAAGATCTATGAAACGCATCTCACTCATCTTTTGGAAAATTTCATAAATATCTTCTTTGTAAGATGAAATTGAGTCTAGAGAAGTTCTAGAAAGTTTGCTACAAATTTCTTCCCAAATGCCCAAAGATGTACTTCTTTTTGTGAGTTGAAACAATGTTTTTTCCTTCAAAAATAGACTTAGACCCATCTGGCTTTGAAAAGAGTCGAGGAGTCTCATTCGAATCAAGGGTCAACCCTTTTAAAGCTGGGTCATGAAAAGTGAATGTAATTCTCCATCCTTGCTCAGTAACTAAAGTTGACCTTACCTCATGTTTTGATATCACAACAGTTTCATCACTAATTTGCAGCCTCTCTCTTTGGATGCTCAACAACGTTTGCCTATACAAAAAGGGAGGGAAGAAAGTTAGCAAATTACTCAACCATAATTTTTTTTTTAAAAAGAGATTTTTGGTCAAAGGAAAAACCTCTTTGCGATGAATGGCTAATGTTTTCAAAACACCACCAATGCCTTGCTCTTCCACAATTTTCAACCCAACAACTTCAAACTCGGTTGATTCATGTCTCTTTCAACATTGATCTCCATTGCTACTTTTGCTTGTCTCCTGAGAGGCTGACTTTCTAGATGAAAGAATTAAAGGGAATCTCTCTACATCGATAGAAGTACGGGCTACTTCTTTTTTAGACCCCTTAGAGGACTTGAGCCACTTACTTCGAGGTTGTAGGGTATCAACTTCTAAGAGCGCCTCTCTGATATCTTGATTTTCTTCCTCTAAATGAGTAATTAAGTTTGACCCAACTTTTTCCACCAAAGCCTCCATATTATCCTCAAGAAACTTCCCATGAGATCTTTCTCACCAAGATGGATATCGAATGGAGTAAAGTTTTTTTACAGAAGTAATCGCAGGTGGAAATGTCGCTTTTGACATAGTAGTACGCGAGACATAAGTTCTTCAATACCTAAGTCCCTCATCAAGAGATTCAGCACGAATATTCTTTTCGAGATTTCCAGGAACATCTTGATGAAATCCAAACTGATGACTAAATCGATGGGGACTATATGGCTCGTTGAAGAAGAAGTCTCTTCTCCTTAAGGTAAGATAATTAAAATGGGGGCTCATAAAATTAGATGACTCCAACTCTAAAGCTTTATTATCATCAACATAATAAGTTGAGTGAGGGCTATTAAGCATGGTCACATTCCACACAAGGTTTTCCCCTCGGTGGATGCGTTTTCGTGCCTCGCCTTTTTCAAAATATTTTGCAGCACCCTCGCCAGAATATACCATCATTTGCGGAAGAGAAGGACCACCAGTAAGAGGATAATGTGTCTTGAGATAATAAACAAGCCAACCATAAACATAATGAATAGGGAAAGAAACTTTAATGTGATCAAACTGAAGAATTTAAAATTTTGTTTAAGCCACGATAGATGTTTGCTAAGACTGGGACTGCAAGGCTAACCTTTCGACCACTCATTATCAAGTTTGCCATCTTAAAAGTTTCATATCGAATAAGGTTCCCTTCTTCAGAGAGAAATGCAAAGGCACATAACCAACATGACAAGAAAGTTGTCAAATAAGTCTCATATTTTTGGTGTTTTGCTCCAAGCATAGAAAATGTCATCTCTTGAGAGCTTAACCATATGTTCACCTCCATTGATATTTCACCTCCATGTGTTCACCTCCATGAAGTATGAGCGAGCTCCCCCGAGAAAAGAGAAGAAGACTCAACGCCTATCATCTACACGTAACCCAATAGGCGAAATATCAATGGAGGTGAACACATGGTTAAGCTCTCAAGAGACGACATTTTCTATGCTTGGAGCAAAACACCAAAAATATGAGACTTATTTGGCAGCCTTCTTGTCATGTTGGTTATGTGCCTTTGCATTTCCCTCTGAAGAAGGGAACCTTATTCGGCCTGAAACTTTTAAGATGGCAAGCTTGATAACGAGTGGTCGAAGGGTTAGCCTTGCAGTCCCAATCTTAGCAAACATCTATCGTGGCTTAAATAAAATTTTAAATTCTTCAGTTTGATCACATTAAAGTTTCTTTCCCTATTCATTATGTTTATGGTTGGCTTGTTTATTATCTCAAGACACATTATCCTCTTACTGGTGGTCCTTCTCTTCCGCAAATGATGGTATATTCTGGCGAGGGTGCTGCAAAATATTTTGAAAAAAGCGAGGCACGAAAGCGCATCCACCGAGGGGAAAACCTTGTGTGGAATGCGACCATGCTTAATAGCCCTCACGCAACTTATTATGTTGATGATAATAAAACTTTAGAGTTGGAGTCATCTAATTTTACGAGCCCCCGCTTTAATTATCTTACCTTAAGGAGAGGAGACTTCTTCTTCAACGAGCCATATAGTCCCCATCGATTTAGTCGTCAGTTTGGGTTTCATCAAGATGTTCCTGGACATCTTGAAAAGGATATTCGTACTGAATCTCTTGATAAGGGACTTAGGTATTGGAGAACTTGTGTCTCGCGTACTACTATGTCAAAAACGACATTTCCACTTGCGATTATTTCTGTAAAAAAACTTTACTCCATTCGATATCCATCTTGGTGGGAAAGATCTCATGGGAAGTTTCTTGAGGATAATATAGAAACTTTGGTAGAAAAAGTTGGGCCAAACTTCACTACTCCTTTAGAGGAAGAAAATCAAGATATCAGAGAGGCACTCTTCGAAGTTGATACCCCCTTGCCCCACAACCTCGAAGTAAGAGGCTCAAGTCCTCTAAAGGGTCTAATAAAGAAGTAGCTTGTACTTCTATCGATGTAGAGAGATGCCCTTTAATTCTTTCATCTAGAAAGCCAACCTCTTAGGAGACAAGCAAAAGTAGTAATGGAGATCAATGTTGGAAGAGAAAGAGACATAAATCAACCGAGTTTGAAGTTGTTGGGTTGAAGATTGTGGAAGAGTAAGGCATTGATGATCCTTTGAAAACATTAGTCATTTAGAGTGAAGAGGTTTTCCCTTTGACCACAAATCATTTTAAAAAAAAATTATGGTTGAGTAATTTGCTAACTTTCTTCCCTTCCCTTTTTGTGTAGGCAAACGTTGTTGAGCATCCAAAGGAATTACTACAAGAGAGGCCCGCAAATTAGTGATGAATTTGTTGCGATATCAAAACATGAGGCAGGGTCAACTTTAGTTACTGAGCAAGGATTGAGAATTACATTCACTTCTCGTGACCAAGCTTTAAAAAGGTTGACCCTTGATTCGAATGGGACTCCTCGACTCTTTTCAAAGCCAGATGGGGCTAAGTCTATTTTTGAAGGAAAAAACGTTGTTTCAACTCACAAAAAGTACATCTTGGGCCTTTGGGAAGAGATTTGTAGCAAACTTTCTAGAACTTCTCTAGACTCAATTTCATCTTACAAAGAAGATATTTATGAGATTTTCCAAGAGACGAGTGAGATATTTATGACTTATTAAGATAAAATGCAACAGGAATTGCTCTCAAACTATAGGTAATCAAAACTTCGAATGCAAATCCAAGCTGTCAACACCTTTCACCTATCTTGAACCAATAGTGCAAATTCCTGATCATACAACACTTTAATTCACAATTGCACATAAAGCAACAAGTTAACCCTTTCTCACCTCCAAGTCAATTAGTAAAGTAACCATTGAGTCATTCTAATTTCTCATTCAAAGCATGCAATTGTTTCATGTTCACTGTTGTCCACCTATATTTTTTAAAGATCAATGTAATTAACATTCCAATAGTGTACCCAACTCTAGTCAAAGAGAAAGTGGCCTAAGCACTTTGCTCTTTGCAGCCCAACATTGACCTTATCTGATCCATGAAGACCACGACCATACTTCATTAGCATTATTAAATAAGGAAGAACCAAGTTAATGAAACAGAGCATCCACCCAAAGCAGAATGTTAGTAGTCATAACAACTTCCTTATAAGGAAAAGATACATAGTTAAAACAGTGATTGTGTGTTTGGTACTGAGGAAAATGTTTTTCAATCTTCTCATGTTTGGGTTTTTTCCTTAAAAATGAGAAAAATGACTTCCTTGGTGGAAGTAAGGAAAACAAGTTTCGTAAGTAACATTCCACACCAATTGTACAATATCCACCCTCCAGCACACTCCACCCAACCCCGCACCCCTAGCCTCCCAAGCCAACCCCAATTCCCCATAGTGTTTGCTCAAATTATATACAAATATTTTTGGGATAATATTTTCTGCTTAATTACCAAACACAAGAAAATAAGTAAGAAAAAGAATTTTTCCATACCAAAAACACCCAGAATGAAAGTAGTAGCATATCGATCAACAGAGAAATAGAAAATCCTAAGCAAAGAAGTCCCAGAGTAGAGGGCAACAGGACCAAAGAATGTAAAAGGCTTAGAAAGGGTCACGTGTTGTATAGATTCCTCCAATGATTCTTTGGAAGGGTGGCAGTTCTTTACATTTAGAGGAATTGGTCAAGACCAAACAATCTAGTGAAATTCAATCCTTGAAACAAAAAGTTCAGTGAGAATATAGGAGAAAATATTATTGAATTGTTGTCTACATTATTATTGAGACCCTATTTATAGATACTATATTAAACTCCTTTTCCAATTAGGATACTATAATACAATCCTTTTCCAAATAGGATTTTATATACTATTGTTATTCTTGTTCCTATTCTAAGTAGAATTGTATTTACCCATTCCTATTCTAACAAGTTCCATTCCAGCTTTCTTAGTCAAGAGATCCACATATGCAATTAGCACCGATTTATACAGCTTATACATCAGTTCAAACATACTAAATGGGTCAACTGAACATAAGACCACAACTTTCACAATATGATGTTTAAAATCATAAGAAAGCATTGAGATCTTATATCAATTCATTACCAAAACATTCCGATGCATAGAAGCAATCATTTAGTCAGCTGAAAATATTAATTATGTCTATAATGAAGCAAAATGCTTTCTCTTAACTATATAAAAATATTAACATCCTGTTTCCTCATCACTCCTTCCCTTTCCCAAACATCCAGTATGTAGGAGAACCAAATGTATCTATAATTTAGCAAAATTTCCTGAAAAGGACTTTCACACTCAACTATGAAGCTTCATAAAGAGATGTACATTTTGCATATTCAATATTCACTGTTTGATTTATAGAACTAGAGCGATAACAAAATGTTAACATTCAAGAAACATAAAAAAAAATACACCTGAGAACCAGCAAGCTCCTCGAACTGCTTGACCCATTCCTCCATCATTGGGTCACTTCCAAGTTCTCTACTCCCGGTCTCATCCCTGCCACTGATTCCAATCCTTTAACAGCGTCTCTAGTCTGCTCTCTAAACTTATCAAGAGCTTCCAAGACGTGTGAGTCCTTTGCCTCCTTGGCAGCCTTTTGCTTCCCCTTCTTCTTGGCTTTCAAATCAGGCAACGCAATCCCAAGCCCTTGAACCTCACTAGACATACAAGAACTCTCTTTCTTTCCTTCTCCATCCCCATTTCTACAATCAAAATCAACCCTTTTTAATCACAGCTCGAAATTCAAACCCCATTAGCTTAAAACAAAAGTAAAGATTTACATGCCACAAGAGAAAACAGATGAGACCTTTGAGAAGCAGAAATGAGATTGAAGCTCTGAAAGTCATCCAAAGCACCTACAATAGTGAATTTCCAATCAAATTCACCTACATCTTCTCCTCAAAATCTCACATTTCCCCCCAAAACTCCTGCTTTCGCACCAACTTTCTAAAAAAATGATGATTCAGTCCAAACCAACAGGAGGGGTTGCTCACAGTGGCAGAGATAGAAATTTAATTAAGAAGTATCAAAATAAAGAGCAGTAAGCACAAATTCTTTTTTTTTTTTAAAACAAAAAAAGCTGAAGCAAAAAGCCTTAGTGCCAGGTTCGAACACCTGACTTACCAATTCAAAAGGTATCAACACTAATATACACTAATATACACAGGTATAAAATTAAAATTTGACCTATTGGTACGAAGAGGTATCACTTGATCCGCCCATTCTGCCTCCAACCTAAGTTTATGGATTCGAGCCACTAATAGCAAAAAAGCTGCCAAGGAGGGCTAAAAAGAAAACTCCAAACCAACTAACTCAATATGCAAGAAACAGGTCGATAGAAAGAAATTGTATAAATTCTTGAAATGGGCAAAAGGTTGTGGCTACTTACTGTCTAAAAGTTGGTCTAAATCATCAGAGTGGTCAGTAGCCATTGTTCCTCTATGCTTTGTGCTCGTTTATTCCCAATATTTATCTTTAAAAATCCAATCTTTATGAATCCAACATAGAAAAAAATGAGATTTAATTATATAGAGGGGATGTGCGTAAGGTACATTGATATATTTTTAGGCGGAAAAATCGTTACAGGGGAATAGGGTTTTGTTCAGCAAAAATGATATGATCATATTTTGCTTCACAGATTTTAAATTTTTTTCCAACCAAACACAAAAAAGTGTGGACAGTTTCTTCCAAAACAATTGTTTACAACAAATTTTAAAGTGATGAAAAAAATATGAAGAAATATAATTTTATTGATAAACAAGTGGATACAAATCTATTCCTCCCCTTAATTCTTTTCTCATAAAAGTTTTCCATGATTCGAGGGTGTATTTTTCGAACTAGGATGATTTGGAATATTTGAAATGTCTACCGGTATTAATTAGGATTTAGAGTAGAATAGTCTCTCAAAAATCCTAACTTAACCGAAATAAGATTAACCTCCCAGAAATCCTGAATTAAATAGGACTAATTTTATAGAATCCTACAAAATTTCAATGTCTATAATAATTGATGAAACTTTTCTACAAATTTTTTAAGCAAACCGACCAACAATTTCTCATAAAAAGGCTTTCGGCATAAGAAATACTACTTGCCAATCTAATTTTCATGTGCACTTGACTGAGGATTGAAATAAATATTTTCGACTAAGTATTTTTTTCATCTTAAAATACTTATTATTGTTAATAAAATAATTATTTTTGTTATAAAATAATGAAGTAAGTAGGAAAAGAGTGAAACTTTTATTTCTTTTGACGAATTGAGAGTGAGAGATTGCATTTTCAAATTTTATGTCAATTTTTAAAAAAAAAAAAAAAACATAATTTGCATCAACAACCCAATTTATATTTTCACCTTCGGCAAGTTGCTGCATCCTTTACCCTCTGTTTGGATGGTGATTTGCCATAATTTCATAATGTATGATAATGTTTAGATAGGTTGTATGATTTGCTACTATTTAATAATAATTTTATTGTTTGATTTGACTGTATTATTGTATCGTAACTGATAAATTTATAAAAATATTCTTAATTATATCTCCAACCAATACAAATAACACAAGAAAATAAAAAAAGTAAGAGCTTTTAAAAAATTGAACCTCAAAAAATAATTAAAACATGGGAGAAAGAGATGACACGCGGAAGAAAAGTTGATGCAAAGGAAAATGAGTTACATAAAAATAGTAGATATATTAGGGCAAAGTTTAATAAAGAATAAAAAATAAATTATAATTATTTAAATGTAAGTAAAGATAAAATAGGAAAAAAAATAAGAGAACCATGGAATACCATCAAATTGGTGGTTTGAAAAAGTGAGAATTTTCATGGTTACAAAATCATGAAACAAAACCATACTATATCATGTAATTAATGAAATAATAAAAATAAACGTGATTCTCTTACTAACCATATCATATCATTCCACAGAAAACCGCCCTCCAAACAAGTTGTTAATATCCATTACCCCTATATTCTCAACTTCATAGAAAAAAACTTCACACTTTTTGGGAGATGATCAATTTTAAGAAAAGAATAGCATGCATTAGAGTTAGCGAACGTGAATTTTGTGTATTACATAAAATAATAAGAATTAGAGTTAAAAATGTGATTTAGACAGAGGAAGATAATGGTAAGGATATTAAATTCGAATAAATTAGTTAATTCGATGATTTTGTTATTCAAATTCTAAATATTCTTTCAGAAAAGTATGATCAAACATAACTCTAATTTTTAAAAAATTTCAAATACAATGAATAATATTTAATTTTTATTTATTTATCATATCAGATATTCAAGATAAAACTAATTCTTTTTTTTAATTGTTCTTGAAAATTATTATGACACATAAATAGAGCAAATACTCAAATGCATAAGAGAAATTATATCTTAAGATATAAATAATGTGAAACAGTTAGATACTCTCAATAATTAACATTCTTTTAAGAGATGTGAGAATGCAGACACAAAAAAATATTTCGAGATGAAGGACTAACATAGCTCGGTCAATTTATACTGAATAAAGTACCATTTATATGTATATAAAATCGACTCATGATGTTCAAACTAATTTATACGCACCTCAACTAATTACACGAGCACCTCAAACGAACTCACATTTGGAATAACTTTTATATGCCACAACTAAGAAGGTAAAGCAACTTGTGTTTTATCTCCTATTCTTATCTGCTAATGTGAACAAATGATGCTGAAAATACTATTTAGCGCACTTGATTCTGCTTGAACCAATTTTCACTTTTAAATTTTACCATTGCCTTCCATTTTCCTTGCGCCTTTTCAAATTATCCCTCTATAATAATCATACCCAAACATTATATAAAAAATACATTATGTATAAAAATAAAATAGTAAAATATTTATAATAATCATTGTTAATATCGTGCACATCACAAATTTCAAGTACAAATACTTAAAAAAGAAAATAAATTATATTTAAATAATTTCTATCAATTGTGGTCATAATTTCGCAAGGGTGTTTGCCATTTTACGTTCTTACTCATTCTAATTTCTGATTTTTTTTTATTAAATACACTACTTTGCATACAAAAATATTAAACTAATATTTTGCATACTTCTATTTATAAAAACTAAATGAAATCGAAACGTCTTGCAACAGCACTATAGCACCCACAAAATTTTCAGACACCTGCTGCCACTATAACGAGGTTTGACTATACTCCTATTCATCACAATATTTAGTAACGAAAACGTTTTTTTATTTATCAGAATTTTTAACTTTTCTTCAGACCATGTGCTTCTAGAATGATGAATCTTTGTGCTCATGTATGCATCACCAATCAATTAAAGAAGAGTACACCATAATTCTTCTCTTAGCATTTTCACAACGAAGGAGACTGACGAAAACAATAACATTAACTTAACACATTTGAACTTGTTTGCCTAAAATTACCACCTAGCTTAACAATGTAACTTTCTGAACTATCCCCGTGGGTGAAAGAAGTAAAAGAAAAAAAAAAGAGTTAAAAGCTCGCGCTCAACACTCGGCCATGAATGTATTTTTCACGGTGGTCAGAGCTGGACTTTAAATAGAGGAAAGCCAACAGCATCAACCTGCATTTACATGATCAAATGTAGCACTCACCCAGATTATTCACAGATGGAACATCACTTCTCTGCACCACTGCAGGTATAGTTGTTACCTTTCTTCCATATCAATTCAAACTACTGACCTCCTGCAGAGATTCAATCAATGCATTCTAGTGGTCAAAATTCAGGAATGAAATTTCCTACTTGAGGCTTGGAATTTTGCTAAGAATCAGAAATCACACCTGTTGCAGAAGGAGCAGCATTTTCATTATGAGGAAGATGAGAAGCACCAGCAATGGGATCTGAAGCTTGTCCACCATTCAAAACTTGTTGAGGACACTGTGAATGGTATAGGGAATTTGTGACGGGATTGGGGGGATAAACTGCTTGCAGTCCTGCTTGTCCATATATAGGGTGATGATCTCCAAAACAATTGAGCGTTGACATGTGCTGTTTACCCAAAAGATGTCGTCTTAGACTCTCTCGTGTACCACATTGCACATTGCACAGGTCACACATCAAAGGAGTTACAACCTCGGAATTGGAAGGTTCAAATGCCAACCTCTTTGCTTTAGAAACTGTCTGTTTCTTCCTTCCACCAACTAACGTTTTGCGTTTCACACCAGACTTCTGATTTCCAGATTGATTCGTCATAGGCTTCTTTTCCAGCAAATCTTGATTTGCTTCTTTAGGTGGATCCGCTTGTTGTGCATTATTGATTTTCTGTTCAGTTTCTAATTTATTCTCAAAAGCTACAGTGTCTAAAGGAATGTCTTGGGGTGGATTCTGCTTAGTCTCTTCTTCCACAAGCAAGTTATCAGGCTTCATGGCTGTTAAAGGACTATTTTGTGGTGGGTTCTGTTTAGTCTCTTCTTCCACAAACAAGTTATCAGGCTTTATGTCTGATAAAGGAATATTTTGTGGTGGGTTCTGCTTAGTCTCTTCAGCCACAAGCAAGTTATAAGGCTTCATGTCTGTTAAAGGACTATTTTGTGGTGGGTTCTGCTTGGTCTCTTCTTCCACAAGCAAGTAATTAGGCTTCATGTCTGTTAAAGGACTATTTTGTGGTGGGTTCTGCTTGGTCTCTTCTTCCACAAGCAAGTTATTAGGCTGCATGTCTATTAAAGGAATATTTTGTGGTGGATTCTGCTTAGTTTCTTCTTCTAAAAGCAAGTTATCAGGCTTCATGTCTGTTTCTGGTATTAAATCACCAGAAGATTTCTGTACATTCTCGAGATCGCTAAGAGTTCTGTGTTCACTTGCTTCCAATTTTTCCAAGTTCCTTTTGTGTCGCTTTCCATTCAAGTGCACCCTAAGGATGCCCAAACAACCACAATTAACATTGCACAGTCCACACCTACCAACTCCAGCAGAATTGCTAACTTTACCCCTCCTTCTATCACCACCTTTGCTCTGACCATCACCAATCCTTCTATCACCACCTTTGTTCTGACCATCACTCCTCCTTCTATCACCACCTTTGCGCTGACCATCACCCCTCCTTCTATCACCACCTTTGCGCTGACCATCATCCCTCCTTCTATCACCACCCTTGCTCTGATCATCTCCCCTCCTTCTATCACCACCCTTGCTCTGACCACCAGCCCTCCTATCACCACCCTTGCTCTGACCACCACCCCTCCTTCTATCACCACCCTTGCTCTGACCACCACCCCTCCTTCTATCACCACCCTTATCTAACGATTGACCAGCCTGCAGAAGTAGCCTCATGTGAACATTCAAGACTTCAAAAGCCAGTTCCAACAAAATGAATTACTAAAAGTGGAGGGAAAAATGGGAATCTAGCGAGATCTGAAAAAATTATAATGGCGATGTGATTATATATCATATAACACAAACCAGATAACTTTACAGCTTCACCCCTGCCTTTTCTATATCACTTAATAATTACTCCATCTTCGCACATTTAATAAACATTTTGACAAGATAAGACGAAATTAACTGTTAGCATTATGGCCATGATAAGAAGAATAAAGCAGACTCAAAATGTAAAAAAGATTGACCATTTGATAGAATGGGTAGCGATTCAATATATATGGATGGATTCTGGTAAATGGAAAACATTGTTCTCATAATACTCAAAGTTTAGAAGAATAGTATGATGGCAATAAGTAGGATTCAAATGTGTATCACAAAGATCTATTTCATTTCTGTCTGAGCTAAGCCTGCTAAACATTTTTTACTTCCGAGCAGAAACTCTCTCCACATTCTTGGCCCTTCTTCTCCTAGATCAAGGTTAAATCTGAACTAAACTTTAACTGTTCCAAGCAACAACAAGAGTAGGCTACTCAAATTAAAAAAAAAAACAGTTTGTCTTCTTCTATATCACCAACACTTAAATTTCCCCATTTTGACTGGCATAATAATCTCAAGACAGCTGAATGTAGAACATTGTTCAATCAGTATATTTTGGAAGTACAAAATTTCCATGACTTCCACCTCCACAAGCACAGCCAACCATTATAGAAGATGGTGAGCCATTGTCACATCTACAAAAATAATTAGGTGTTACGCATCTATATGAATAGGGAATGATTTTTCCGTTCTCAGACAAGGGATACCAGATATCAGACCCATGAAGCGCAGGATATTCTACCACGAACCAAAGACGATGCCCAATCTTGTAGAAGGGAGAAACTTGAATAAAACAACCATAAGCATTGCAAATGCTGTTAGTATAAGGGCGGACGACCGGTCTACTTGAAGCTTTAGTAAAAGAGATTTTAGGTTAAACTAATCTCTAAAAGCAAATAGGCATGGTCTACACGTAGTTTCTTCTACCATACTCCCCTCTAACAAATTCTTTTAGCACCCTATTCTTTTGGAACAACTAGAGCTCGACATTTAGTAATATATAAGATATTACCAACTAATACAATACTTCACATGACTTTTGAGCAAAAAAGACACGAGTTCATGACTGCAGATAT
This sequence comes from Solanum aculeatissimum, assembly GCA_038996855.1. NCBI lineage: Eukaryota > Viridiplantae > Streptophyta > Magnoliopsida > Solanales > Solanaceae > Solanum > Solanum aculeatissimum. The sequence goes on along the minus strand of JBCEWC010003093.1, from coordinate 14,042 downwards.
ACCCACGGGATTTAGTTCAAGTGGCAAAGGTTGAGGGACCAGTGACTTAGGTCACAGGTTCAAGCACACCGCCATGAAAACTGTCTGATATTTACGTGGAAAGGGTAATAGAATGGGTTCATTGTCCCGAGATTTGTAAGTTGCAATTGGCCTTAAAGATTGGACTCGGACGAATTTCTTGGTCAATCAAAAATATAGGTATGCTCATCAACACTTGAAAGATCCACTCCTTCCTAGGAAAATTGTCTGCCCCCCCCCTCCCCTCCCCCTAACTCCATCCTTCATGGTGTATGCTTTCTGGGCCATTTCCACTCCTTCCTAGGAAGATTGTCTGGCACATTTGCCCCCCTCCCCCACAAAAAACTCCATCCTTCATGGTGTCTACACTTTCTGGGCCATTGTCCCCAATCTATTAGTACTCGAAGTTGACTACTTACAGAAGTCCAAAATATCAGTCGTTTGGTAATATAAAGGCACTTAAGAAAGATTTGACAAGAACATCAACAATGTAAAAAGCAACAACAATTTCTCTAAAGGTTGCTAAGGAAAAGAACTCGTGAATAACACACAAGTGCATTCTGCAAAATCCTCTAGACACAGGGGATAATAAATTCTGTAAAACCTGAAAACCACTCTAAAGTCAAGATCTCATTATAAATTCAGAGAAATGAAGTTTACATATAAGTCACTGTTATCAAATGCTCTATCAAAACACGCTTGATCCTAAAGCTAGGCGCAAAATAGTTTTTACACTCCACTCATCTAAGCTGTGCTTTACTGCAGGCACTAAGGCACACGCCTCATTGTTCATGAGCTCTGCCTAGAAGACAGCAACATCAAATAAAATCATTTCACCTAACTGTAACTTTTTCTATTTGGTTGTCTACATATAGTTTGCGTTTACAGTTATTTTTCTTGAACGCATATATTCTTGCGCTTTTATTCACTAAAGGTCACTCTTTATAATAGCATTTTTTCCCACAAAGCCCCAATAGATTATAGCTTTGTTGCTTTGAAAACACTGATACAAGTTATAACATAGCTTCAGAACAGAAGGGGGAAAAACTGATTACTCAAAAGACAAAGATGAAATAGTTGTTACTTGACAGTGACGACTTACATGAGAACGCAATCCGGATGGCCCCGCCCCATTTCCAGGAAATGCACCAGATCCCAGACCCAGACCCGGACCCGTATAGGTACCCGGCCCGCCAATCACGGGTCCAAGCCCTTGAGCCTGGGGGTACCAACTCTGACCGTGCAATCCACCCGTCGGCCTTTCCACTGCACCCAGAGAACCAGCTAACTGGTTTAACTGCGCCAACGCTGCCACAGGGTTTATCCCTAGCCCAACCCCGTCTGTCCTTTGGGGCAAGTGATAACCTTTCTGCTGATTGGGTAAATGAAAGTGTGTTTGCCCATGTGATGCCGAAGAGGGTTGAATTGAAACCCCTGGTGGATGAATTGGGGGTTCTTGATGATTCCATTGTTGATGGGTTTGTGGGTGTTGTGGTGGATATGAATTTGAATAATTAGGAGGGTAATACGATGAATATTGTTGTTGATGATGATACTGCTGCTGTTGCTGTTGTTGATGATGATACATCTGCGGCTGCTGTTGTTGATTTGGGTCTTGTTGGTATTGATAATTGGAGTAATAGGATTGAAAACGTGATGGATTATAGGGGGGTTGTGATGCAGGGTAATGATATTGATTTTGCTGAGATGAAGAAGAAGAATCCATGGAGCTTTAGGGTTTATTTGCTGCGGTTATGATTTTTATCTATCAACCAAGAAAGGCTGAGCCTGAGAAAAATGATCTCAGATTTACAAAATGTGGTATTCAAATTCCGGAATCCTATTTATCAATAAAACAATCTAAAAATACTAAGAGAGAAAAAGCCTAAAATCATCCCTTAAGTTAGGGCTCTAAAGGGAAGTCGCCCCTATTCTTATAGTATGAAACACAAGTAGTCCTTTTAATATTCATGGCAAATTACAACAACAACATACCGGTGAATTCCACGAATGGAAATGTGAGGAGGATAAAATGTAGGTAAATTTTATCACTATCTCATAGGAATAAAGATGTTATTTTTTTAAAGACTCTCAACTCAAATATCTCAGCCCAAAAGGAGAGAAATACTAGATATAGACTAATTATTAGAATGAAAAACAATTGATAATTTTATAAATACACAATAGAATATATAAAACGCGACTAATCCTACTAACCTACTATATCACAAGGCAAGACAACATCCTACCCCTGTTAGCTTATTAATCTTCTATCCTAATACACGACCTCCATTCCTTCCTATCTAAAGGTCATCTCCTCGGTGATATGAAGTTGTGTCATATCATGTCTAATCATCTCCCCCCAATACTTTTTCGGTCTACCTTTACTCCTCCGCATAACCCCGAAATCCAACCTTTCTCATCTCCTAACAAGAGTGTTAGCACTCCTCCTCTGCACATGCCCAAACCATCTCAACCTCGCTTCTCTCATCTTGTTTGCCACAGAGGTCACCCCTAACCTCTCCCGAATGATCTCATTCCTAATCTTATCACACCTGGTATGTCCACACATCTATCTCAACATCCTCATCTTCGCAACCTGTATCTTCTGAACATGCGAATTTTTGACTAACCGGCACTCCACCCCATATAGCAAAAATGATCTAACCACCATTCTGTAAAATTTACCTTTTAAGTTTAGGTGGTATCTTCTTAATTATTGTATGTATGTTATATTGTAAAGTACAAAAGTTTTAAGAAAATAATGTAAAAGTTTTTACAGGTTTACACATGTATATCGCATTAATTAATACCCCTTTCGTCCCATTTTAGTTATCATGGTAAGGTTTGACACAACCTTTAAGAAAAAAATTAATTAGAAGTGTTGTTTGATTAATATAACCCTTATGAATAACAAAGTTTTTATTTATATATGTGTCTCTTCATTCTAGAATAATTAATGTTAAGAACAAAGTTGAAAAAAGTAATTAATTCTCTTTTGATTATCTAAATCTACAATTACTCCTTCTGTCCAACAATAATTGTTCACTATTGTCTTGGCACAAGGATTAAGAAGCGACAAATGATAGGATAATTTTACCAAATTACCATTTGAATGTAATAAATACAATATTTTTAAAAATTATAATAAGAAAATGACTATAATTAATGATAAAGGTAAATTAGGAATTAGGTGTAAAATTATCTCTTGATTTTATAAAGTGGACAAATATTGTTGGACATCTATTTTTAGTATAGTAGATAACTATTGTTGGACAAAAAAAATATTTTGGGACAATTATTTTTAATATACCTAATTACACTTAGGTCAATTAATTAACTACAAACTTTGATCTATTATTGAAATGAAGTAGGCGCTATTTGAGTTTGAACACCATTTGTACAAAAAGAAACTAATAATTAATATGTTTCATTTGATTTATTATTATACATGCAAATAACAACTATTAATACTATGCTAAAGAAATAAACATGAATATAGTTGTTGGAACTTGGAAGTAATAAATAAGATGAATATTTTTTAAAAAAAAAAATAGTGTGTGGGAGGGTAAAATGTACGCACACCTTATCATTATCTCGTAAAGATAGAGAGACTATTTCCGGAAGACCCTCAACTCATATATATCAACCTCAATAGCAAAACAATATTAGATATAAACAATGAAAAACAATTGACAATTTTATAAATACAACAAAAGTAGAAAAATAAATGACAGAGAGTAACAACACAATATATAAAGACGATAGTTCTACTAACCTATACTACACCACAAGACAGAACAACGTACTACCCCTACAAGCCTATTAACCTTCTACCCTAATACGTGAATTTCATTCCTTTCTATCCAAGGTCATATCCTCAGTGATATGAAGTTGCGTCATATCCTGTCTAATCAACTCCCCCCAATACTTTTTCAATATACCTCTGCCCCTCCGCATAACCCCTAAATCCAACTTACAATATATGCAACATTATAAAAAATGTATTCTTTCAATATTAATCATGTTTAGCAGTTTAATTGCAATGCAACTGTGATGTGATTCTGACTAATAATAATAAAAAGAAATTATTTAATCATAAACTTAGATATAATTTTTAAAAATTTTAAAATAAAATTTATATATAAAAAATTTACATAAAAAATATTGTATGTTACAATGATTTAAAATTTTAAATTATTTTTTTCAACCTTAACTCTCTAAGAAAATCAAGGACCCCAAACCTCAGGACTCAAGCAACTTCGATCAAGCTTTTGTAAAGCAAACCCCCAATGTTACATTCATTAATCATATAAAATGTATTTATAAAAGAATTGATACATAATAACTCTTAATAGATATTTTAACTAATATCACACTTATCACTCCGCCTTGAACTTCAAGAGAAGTTTGGTAAGAATATCTGCAAGCTGGTCATTAGAAGAAATATATTGAACTTGAAGTTTCTATTTTTGAACAAAATCTAGAATAAAGGAAACATTAATTTTCATGTGTGGTAATATCTCCTTCAATCAATGAATTGTTCTTAGAGTCATCAACTGATATATGCCAATAATAGTTTTTTTTTCACAAGAGAAAATTGAAGAAATCTGAAGTTATAGGCCAGAGAGTATTGTTGAAGTTTCACCTAATGATACACTTGGCATAGGATTCAATTCTGAACATGCGGACAGTGTTCAAGAGCTAGGCTTGAATGTTATTCCAACTCTGACATTCAAATAAATATATAGGAGATTCAAGCATGTTAATATAAGTTCATCTAATTTTAGCGCTCCAACTCTAGAGTGGTAGCAAAAGGTAATGAGTATGAAATCACTATGAAGTACACTACTTAGCTTAAATAAAAGAAACATAGATAATATTCTTAAAAAATTTGCTCACTTATTTCCGCCTCCTCCACAAGTATGACCATTACAAATATTTAAGAGTTTGACTTTTTCTTTACGTATTCTTTTTTGTTTTTTGGGGGGCTATCTGTAACACCCAAAGCTATTCTAATTAAGATCAATTCAAATTTAAAAAAATTGTACTGTAGTGAATCAAGTCATGTCGCGAATCTGAGCAGAATTTTTGATTGGTGAATTTGAGAAAATAAAATTTTGAAACAGTAGAGTTCGCATCGAGAACTTGCTTCATTTTCAGCAAATCAGGAAGTTGGAACTAAGTCAGCGTCACATACTTGGTGACCAAAATTTTCCCGATATTTGTTTTAATAACGGGCATCTGATCTTTTCTCTACCTTTATAGACTTAACCTATGACGTTTTGGGACTAAAATTCATCTCATATTAGTATTCAAAACAGTTTTTCTCTAAAATAATGCTTAAAATCTCTTGAGAACAAAATTAAACAGAAACGGAGTAACTAGGATTTAAGAAGTTCATGTCAAATCTTCAACTTTCGTTTGTCCAATATTCATTCCAGGTATGTAAGACTATTAAAACATTAGACTAAGTTTGTATAAGTTATGAATTTGAGTTTGATGAAGACTCTTGAATTATATATACTATCTCTTATGAATGAAAGTATTATATTTAATTGTTATGTTATATTATTAAGTTGAGTTTTGATATCATGGATTCATGCTTTCATTCATTAGAACCTTACATGAGTCTTGAAATTAACCATTCTATGCATTGCTTTAGGTTAGAAGATGATAATTTTCACCAATTATCTAACAAGAATTTGAACATGAGTTGAGTTACATAAGTATCCTACATTGTATTTCAAACATAAGTTGAGGAAAAAAAGAGTTGCAGGGCAGACACTTTCATTCTATGTGGAGATGGAAGGCAAGAATGTAGTGATATTAGTGCAAACCCCCACTTTCCTAGATCAGATGGTATCAAAGGGCATGCGACTAGCTATCCAAAACTTCAACCACCTATGGCTATTGACAATTATACAACCACCACTGAGTTTCCCTCTCTTACAACTTCCCCTCTATCACCACCCGACTTGGGAGAGGCCTCTCTTCAACCCACTCAACACGCATACCAACACGGACCCACTGCCCTCCCCTCCCTTCTTCTTCTACCCCCACCAGATACCGGAGGAAGTGATGACCCCATGGAGCAACATTGGGATCCTCCCCCCCCCATTCTATCAAATAATAGGGAACAACGAGACAATGGAGAGCCCACCCCAGGTAGTCCCCAACGTCAACATGACAACTGCCCAGGTAACTCCCAATCGCAACACTCCCCCTTACATAGTGAACACGATAAGAGAGGAGATAAACGTTGGAGAGATAGAAAATGCTCTAGAACTATTGAGGGGGACCAGAGTGGAAATAACTGTCCTAAAAGGATACAAAAATAATAATATTCAAAGAGAGATACAAGAAAAAACTCATACGTATTTGTCCACCAAATTTATTCAAAAGTTCATTGGATATACGAGCCCCGAGCAACCGCGCTTTGGGGAACTACTTAACAATAATGAACCCATCCCTGAGGAGAGAGAACTTAGGGTCAGACTCGAGCAGGACAAGACCCCAAACCTTAAATAGATCTATGAATATAATAGTGTGGAACTGTAGGGGTTGCAATAGGAGGATTTTAGGAGAAACTTTTGAGCACTAATCGACTGGCACAAGCCACCCTTAGTAGCACTAGTTGAGACAAAAATGAGTGATCACCAATCTTTACTAGAGAATTTTCTGTTCAACAACATGATACAAGTTCCCGATGTTGGGAGGTCGGGAGTACTAGCCTTGCTTTAGGACGATGAGATCTTAGAACTGGATGAAATATCCACGACAGGCTAGGAAATCCATGTAATGGTTAAGGTATGTACTATACATATATCATGACTTTTTAGTCTAATTTATGCTAGCGCCTACAAGGAATCTAGAAAAATCCTATGGCATAATTTAAAAGCTATTAAAGACAACATAAATGGCAGTTGGCTCCTAGGAAGAGACTTCAATGAAGTCCTAAGCATTTCAGAAAAAATAGGAGGTCTACCACTACATAATAGCCGTACCAAAGACTTCTGGGACACAATCAATCATTGTGAATTAATTGACCTAGGTTTTAAAGGAAGCTGATACACATGGTTAAGCAAACGCTTTAAAAATAGAACACAACTAATTTATGAAAGGCTTAACAGATTTTTAGCAAATGACAGCTGGCTACGTGACTTCTTTTATATCATAGTACAACACCTACCTCGTACCCACTCTAATCATTGCCCCTTACTCCTATCGTTATTTCCACATGTACATCGTACTAGCGATAAACCATTTAGATTTGAAACTATGTGGATCACCCACCCTGAACTTATTAATATTATCAAAACAACTTGGGAACCATTAAGCAACATCCTTGAAGCAATACCAAACTTCCAGGATAGTGTGACTAGATGGAACCGTACAATTTTTGGAAACATTCTCCATAAAAAAAAAGTGTACGAAGGCTCGAGGGCATCCAAAAGTCTCCTCACTATACCTATAATAATTTCTTAACAGATCTTGAAGAAAGTCTTATAAAAGAATACAACCAATTACTTCGCGTAGAGGAAGAATTTTGGAAACTCAAATCCAGGGTAACTTGGCTTAACGAGGGAGACGTAAACACAAAGTTCTTCCACACTACTACTCTAAATAGACGAAGGCTAAATAGAATCACAGCGCTAAAAACAAATGAGGGAACCTGGATATACAATCAAATAGAAATACAAAATATTTCAGTAAACTACTTCAAAGAACTTTTCACAACTCAATATCAATATTCAAGTTTCCCAAAAATCAAGCTTGGGGATCCTGATAATCAAATGGATATCCAACATAATGGTGACACTCCCTCAAACGAAGAAATACTGGCAGTCATTCGCTCCTTCCAACCAATGAAGGCGCCAGGACCAGATGGCTTACATCCATTTTTTACCAAAAATATTAGAGTATAGTGGGTGACTCAGTCACAAATCTCTGCAAAACAGCGTTTCAAAAAGGTCATATCCCTGTCGAAATTAATAAACACACGTATATTTAATCCCAAAAAAAGAAAATGCTAATGATATGAAAGATTATAGACCCATAAGCTTATGCAACACCACATAAAAACTATCACCAAAATCATTACCCACAAACTCAGGCCTCACATGGAAAAAATAATTGGACCCTGCCAAGTGAGCTTCCTAAAAAGTAGGCAAGCCTCCGATAAAGCCATTATTGTACAAGAAATAATCACTCACTTTAGAAAAATGAAAGGTGCAAGGGCCAACATGATATTAAAACTGGACCTAGAAATTTTTTTTGACAAAATTGAATGGTCCTTCATTCGAGAAATCCTTTTATACTTCAACCTCCCTTCTAATATCATCAACTTAATCATGTTATGTGTTACAACTAGCAAAATATCCATCATAGTAAACGGACCAAGAACGAAGTTATTCGAACATTCAAGGGGAATCATACAAGGAGACCCTATGTCACCATACTTGTTCATAATGTGTATGGAAGTTCTTTCACGAAGAATTAAACAAGAAGTAACGTAAAAAGTCTGGAAACCTATTAAGATAACCAGCAAAGGCCCAAAAATCTTTCATCTATTCTTCGCAGATGATTTAATCCTAATGAGCCAAGTAACTACATCTTGTTGCAACTGCATCAAGAAAATTATGAGGACTTTCTGCTTAGACTCAGGACAAACAAATCTAAATTACTATTCTCAAGCAACTGCACATAAAGCCTAAAGGAAGAAATTTCCAAGGAACTTCAAATTAAAAGCGAAAATCACTTTGGCAAATATCTAGGCTACCCTATCACAAATAAAAGAACACAAGTTAGCAACTACCAATTCCTAAAAGATAATATGCGCAACAAACTAGCAGGTTGGAAGATAAAATTTCTCAACATCGTTGGAAGAACAACCCTGGCCAAAACCTACCTAAACAACATCCCAACCTACATTATGAAAATCACTAAGCTCCCCACAACCATCACCAAAAAAATAGATCAAATTCAACATAACTTTATTTGGGGATCAACGAAGGAAAAAAAGAAAATCCACCTAGTAAAATGGGACACACTAACCCTTAGTAAACAACTGGAAGGACTAGGGATACAGAAAACTAGTTTGAGAAACTCAGCTTTGCTAGCCAAACTAGCCTGGAGAGCCTTAACCAACCCAAACTCCCTCTGGACATCCTACTACAAAAATACACTACCAAAGGAATCTTGGAGAACCATATTGGAGCATCCGGACACCATAACAAATTATGGAAAGATTTTATAGAGGGATGAAAAATTTGTAAACTGGGAACTAGATGGGTGCTAGGAGATGGGCTATCACCTCCTTTTGGTTTAGTACATGGTTAAATAGTGGAAAAACTATGAGAGAATAAATACACAGACCTCTAAAAAAAGATATAAATGCAAGGGTGGGAGGTATTATGACAATAAAAGAAATAAACCTCCAACTCATCTCTTTTGAACTACCCCATGACATCATTGATCAAATAATGAATATTTACATGACGCCAAAAAAGAAAGACTCCATAGAATGGAAATATAGCCCAAAAGGCACCCTTAGTACATCATTTGTGTACAAACTACTAACAAGGCCCAATGCCGCTCAAAAAATTGAATTCAAATGGATTTGGCGACTCAATTGTCCCAACAAAATTAAATTCTTTATATGGATATGCCAACATAATAAAATACCAACAAGGAAATACCTCAATACTTTAGGTCTAACTGCGGATGAACGATGGCATATCTGCTCTAACACGGAGATAGCCCAACACATTTTCATGGGCTGCACAAATGTCCAAAAGCTATGGGGTACCTTACAAATCAAACAAGATATCGACCTTATAAATAACAACCCCCAAACTGAATGATTAAAATACATTATGAACCTGGATATTACCTTAACCACATGTCCCTTCTCCTGGAAAGAAGTCTACCCCTTCTTCTTATGGGGCATTTGACTCCAAAGAAACGAAAGCCTCCATAAAAAGTGCAAAAACAACATCGAAATCAAAAAAATTCTCTTCCACGCAATAGAATACCTAACACTTGTAGGCACAACCACACACATATCAACTCCAAAACTCACTCGTGTCAAACGGATCCCCCCAAAGAGAGGCTAAAAGCTAAACTGTGACGGAGCCTACATAGAAAGTTTAGACAAAAGCGGAACTGAAGGTGTCATCCGAGGTTCCTAGGGAGAGTGGATAATTGGTTACATAAGCAACCAATACATGGACAACTACATAAAGTCGGAACTACTAGCACTGATCCAGGGTTAAGTATAGTGTTAGCAAGGAAGCTAGAACCTCTAGAAATCAACATTGACTACAAGGACCTCATAGACTATTTAATGAATGATCACCCATCTTACACTAACATGATCTTTGATTGTAGGCATTTGCTCGGGCAAATGGGGAATCCTCCCATACGACATAGCTACAAAGAAGCAAATCGAGTGGTAGACGCATTAGCGAAAAAGGGAGCAAAACTAACTAAAGATAGCACATTTTTGTGTTTAGACGTTCCACCAGTGTTTGCCTCAAGAAAACTAGAAACAAACAAAGGCGGAACTTTTTTTGTCAGGACAATAAGGTCAAATGATGTATCTACTAGTACTAATGGTAATTCCCCTCCCCCGAACAGGCAAATATGCCACTTGAATGTATTGATGCATATTAAATAATATATTTCCTCTTTGTTCACCAAAAAAATAAACTTCATGGCCTAATATATATCTAAAAATAAAATATTAAAATTTAATTAAAAAAACTTTGATCAAACGGTAGCTTCTAACTTTATAAGTTAAAAATCATGCTTAACTTTTGTTTTACAAGACTCAACTTTGAGTAATTTTGGTTGTGCATTATCATATTGTTAATTGGGAGAATATGATTTGGACGGTAACAAGAAAGTTTAGTCCAGTCAACTTTGCAATTAATGAGTGACTTATCGTCCCGTTTGAGGATTAACTTTGCCAGATACATATATATAACACGCTTAGATACATTTATCTCATATATATGCGGATCAAATTAGGCGTAATTTGTTTCAGATATCTTGTACTCAAGCGTGAGTCATATGTGTCTGGGATACATTAACTCTCTCGCTTGCCTCTTTCTTATCTTGTTTGGCTCTCTCCTTGTGCATTTGTATTTTAAAATGTATTTGGTATTCCAGACACATATTTAGTGTGATTTGCGTATATCTTTGTACACCGATTCTCTCACTAGCTTCTCTCCGTACATATATGTATTTCATAATATATCTAGTATCACTTAGATACATGTATCTAACTTGAAATATTAAAAAATAATGCATCTGACTTGAAATTTGACTCAAGATTATAAATTAATAAAATAATATATAATTAGTTTAAACTATAAACTGAATTAGTATTTATGGCGGGAAAAAAATTGTATAATTAAGTAGTTTTCTCTCTGTGCAGATAATGTTGAACTCAATAGGCTCATAACACCATTATTATAGATTGAACTGGAGAGTCCACCTAATCTTCATTTATACAGGGAAAAGAGACACTATACTTTTCAATTTTTTGTGATTTGGAGTAGATATTTTTTCGTTAAAAAGTGCTATATACTTTTATCATGTAATAAATAGCATAAATATTTCATAAAATTATTTTTTTTTAATTTAAAAAATGTCACATGATTTTAAAAAATTATCACTCATTTTCTTCAATCTCCAAACTTGACCTAATCAAACTAAAAAAATACAATCTCTTTTTATTCAGATCCAATCTAAACCCATTTTATGATTAAATAGAAGAGGATTGTTTTTTCTTCATTTGGTCAGTTCGAAGGGGTATAAAAAAAGAGTGAAATAATTATTTTAAAGACAGATTGAAATTTTGAATTTAAAAGCCAATTTTAAGATTTTTTTTATTTATTTAGAAAATATATAGGCTCGTTAATGAAAAAGTATCATTTATTATACAACGAGCTATAAATACATCACATTTTTAATGAAAAAGGTCAAAATTCCTTTGAATTATGCGAAATAGACCATTTCTACTTTCAGTTATATTCTCGGATTAAAAATACTCCGTCATTATCCCAAGAGATCACAAATACACTCAAAACTCAAAAGTTAACAATCCAATTTTTTAGCGATGTGACAAGCCACATGGGATTAATCCCTAAATATTGCCAAGTAAGATTCCCACTAAATTATAAAGGGATAATTACATTGTTGGACGCTTCACTTACAATAATTACAAAAAAAAAATCTTCTTCGTACAAACATGTATAGTCAGTGTATATTTATGTATCATAATATATATTTAATGTATAACTCATGTATAAGTAATATACATTATTACTTTCTACATTTTTTCACAAATTATATTATACAGTCTTGTATAATAGCATAATCGATGTTGTTTAATTTAATGAGCTTGTTAATTTAACTACTCTTATATACTCAATTGGTCAACCACTGAATTCACTAATTTTCCAACTTAAGAAGGTTGTGCTATAAATTTTGACAACTTGTAAGTGGGTTTGACATCAAGTCTCCATTACAAAAAAAAATAAAAAATGTTTTGTGGACCCAATGTTCTTTCAGTCTTTGACGGCACAACAACAATCACACCATGTTTTCATTTTGTCCTTAATTTTTTGTTTTATAAATTCGTTTTTTTATTTTACATTTTCAATATTTAAAAAAATTATATATATTATTGTTATTTAAAATTTTAAATTAGGTTAATGAGAAGAATTGAGTGAGAATTTACGGATTTGTGATATACCTTTGGCATCGCCGACGTAATATTATGAAGCGTTGTTTGGTATTATTAATTTTGTTTTTCTTTTAAAGCAAAATAAAGTATATGGAGTGGGGAAATGGTAAGAAATAAGGTGAAGAATACAATTTTACTAACAAATTAAAAGATCAAGTAGTCAATTAATTGATCAATTTTTTTTAAATTTTTTAATTTGTGTGTTTTATTTTTCATTTTAGAGTATATTTAAAAAGAATACATCTCTTTATTCTTTGACAATTTTTTATTTTAAATTTTCATATAATATATTTAAAATTACAAAAATAAATAATATTTTTTTGACAAAGTACACCACTTGATTTTTTCATTGGTTCCATCAAAAAAGAAAAATTATTGAATATATTTGATAGAATGTTACCTATGTCTAAGATGACTCACATGGAAAAGATGTTAAGACACTCAACGGGAGATTATCTGCTTATGGCTTTGATATTTCCATAGATTTCAATGGTAGAATTCAAAGCCAAATTGAGATTTTTTGGGAAGACTGTGAGTTCTGAAAGGAGAATAATGACGATGGTGGTAGGCTGATGTTATCACTTTAAAGTCATAAGCATTTCAATTGTTTGATTTCACGAGATATACGATTTCAGTGTTATGATGATCTTCTTTTACTTAATTTTTTCTTTCATGGCTTTTGCTATTGTTAAATTTTTTCTTAGCCCATAAATTATTTGAATTGAGTTGAATTTTCTTTTTATTTTGGTGAGATAGATGATTATATTGCTTGAAATTCTGTGAAGATGAGTAGATATTTAGAATGTATCGGGTTGTTGTGGAGTTAATTTAAGTTGAGTGATCTTTTGAATACAAAATAAAGTTTGACTTTTTTAGATAATTTTTCATAGTTCAGTGACCTTGTGAGATATTAATTTGTTCGTTGTGCCACAAATGTATCAAGGAAACCTTTTGAGGTCACAATTAGATTGATGACAACGATGAAACTCACTTTGTCCTAATAAAAGATGGGGGATTAATCACTCTTTAAAGTCGAGAGTTTCCACTAGCATGGTGACTCTGCTTTGAATGTTTGGTTCAGTTATGCTTCTAATCAGGTAACTATATATTGAGTCATTCCAATGGTCTGTTAAAAATAATCTTACTGCTGCTATTCTGTATAATTTGTTGTTGATAGCCATTGTTAGAACAGGAATAGGTAAATACAATCCTACTTAGAATAGGAATAGGAATAACAATAGTATATAGAATCCTATTTGGAAAAGGA